>JARLTB010000065.1:7335000-7405000 GCA_030141615.1 Unio pictorum
AAAATCGGCCCCGACCCGGCGAGTATCCGATAAACGCTATTGATAATGCGTGTCATGTTCATGATGTTGCATATAAAAGCAGCAATCTGCAACACAGGCATCTCGCGGATGTGAAATTAATTCATGCGTTAAATGCTATTCCTGATAAATCTTTCAAAGAAAAATTGGCTTCATGGTTGGTAAAATCAGTTATGAAAGGCAAATTGATGATGGGCGCTGGTAATTAATAATATGGAATCTATTTATTATTCTTCAAAAGGATACTGGAGGGGTAACGCTGCAATCAATAAATTCGCTAACGCCGCAAAAGTGAATAAGGCCACTGCGGCTAATTGGTTATCCAAACAGGCTATATGGCAAATTTATCTACCGCGTCCTAAACAAATCAATTTCTCGCATTTTGATGTTACCGGACCCAATGAAGTTCATCAAGCTGATTTATTGTTTTTACCACATGACAACGGTTACAAATACACGCTAACCGTAGTTGACGTTGCGAGTCGATACAAACAAGCAGAACCGCTAAAAACAAAATCATCACCTGAAGTTGCTTCTGCATTTGAAAAGATTTATCGACGAGGCCCTCTACGCTGGCCAAATCTAGTAAAAGTCGATCCTGGCAAGGAATTTCAAGGCGCTGTTTTATCAGCGATGAAAGATCACAATGTCACCATCAGACGGGGGCATACTGCACTACATCGCGATCAGGCAATTGTAAAACGATTTAATCGGACTCTTGCTGAGCGGTTATTCGGATATCAATACGCAAAAGAATTCATCCAAGAAAAACGATCTCGTGAATGGGTCAAAAGGTTACCAGGGGTAGTTGCAGCGCTAAATAACGAGATTACCAGAGCAATCAATATGAAACCTAACAACGCAATAAAAAAGTATATACCACAACCACAGCGGGATAGCGTTTCTCAGCCAATTTTCAGCAATGTCACCGTGAGATATTAATATAAACCAGGAGAACTCGAAGGTGGTAAAAAAGGGCTACTGACCCTATTTGGAGTGTCACTACGCATAGCATATCTACTATAACACGATCAACTGGTAGACCTCCAATCTATAAATTGGATTCAACTGCCCCTCAGCGGGGTTTTACACGCGAACAATTACAAGTGATTCCTGATGATACTCAATTGCCGCCGCATGGTCTTAACTAGCGCCGTTGCGTCTATTGCACTCAAGACAAGTCAACATCACATTGTTTTTGACATGACCGAGACTGTTATTTTTTCTATCTACGGTAAATTTGCGAGGATCTTTATCCGAATACTGCCAACGCATTATACAATTGCAACTCGCGCAGTGATTATTTTGTTGTTGCTTCAGCGTAATTATTAATTCAGCATCAATATTATATTCTCGTTGTTTTTTTGTCTTGGAGTTTGTAACTGGAGAGTTTTTTATTAATGATGCTAACATCAATATCATCCATTGTGGTGTCATCATCGAAAACAATTCTTCGAAGTTGATTTATTCGCCGTACTCTAGACACTGCAAGATAGACTAAATTTGACCACTCAATGCGATTATCGACTATTCAAACAATTGTATCCGCGATGGTTAATTCCTGCGAGGAATGTATCGTCGTTACATAACCCAGTGTCCATGGCGATTTATTAGCACGCAATGCGCCTTCGACAACACTGATATCAACCAGCACAATATCATTTAATACTAGTGTTTGTCTTTCGCGCTGTCTTGGAATTTCAACTTCAATATTCTGTCGCCGTGTGTCAGCGGGTCTATAACACAATGGAACTTTTATCAGGGGATATTTTTCTTTGTGAAGCTCAAACAACTTTTTCTGAAGTGTGTCTCTGACTA
This sequence comes from Unio pictorum, assembly GCA_030141615.1. Lineage (NCBI taxonomy): Eukaryota > Metazoa > Mollusca > Bivalvia > Unionida > Unionidae > Unio > Unio pictorum. The sequence goes on from JARLTB010000065.1 coordinate 7,336,837, forward strand.
TTTTTCTGCTAGCAACTACAAAATCGTTTGGTCTCCATGTGATATAAAATTCCTCTATTGGAGTTTCAGAAATTATTTCTTTGATTATTTCACATTGGATTCTATCCGGTTGTAATCTAATTAATTTTTTAACCTCACTTAATTGTTCGTCAAGTGCCCTATAATCGCTATCAATTTCTTCATAATAGTCCACGAATTCTTTCAGCCACTTATGTGGACCCGCGCCGACAAATGGTGGTGGCTGTCCATCATCTCCGCACAATATCACGGTCGTGTTTTTTGTCAGCAGCCGATTCAAGAACATCTTTAATATTTCTGTTGATACTGTGCATACTTCATCCCAAATAATAGCCTCGGGGATGAATTTCTCTCCCGTTCGTTCAGGTGTCCATTTGTCACCACTGTATCTGAAAAAACTATGATACGTACACGCGGAAATGCCTCGTTGTTTTATCTCTCTGGCTAATCTATGTGTTGGCGTCAGCACAATCACGTTTACGCGTCCTAGATATAACTCGATTACACGCGTCGTTTTTCCTGACCCGCCACAGCCGTTTAAATAAACTGTTTTATATCTACAAATTGGATCTGATATCGGTGGTGCTTTAGAACGTTCTGATAAATTATCACTGCGTAAGTAATTACTTTTAATTTCAACGTCTGCTGATTCAGAATAATCACACAGCATTTCTTTTTTAATTCTCCATGATCCCCAGCTTTCATCCGAATTAGTGAATTCAGCAACTGCGCAACTGTACTTGCTGTTAATGTAAAATGAATCAACGGCAACTCTAACCGCAGTGTCAGGAAATCTATTTATCATTGAAAATAAATTAATACAAGCATAACCCAGCATCGACGACCTCAAATGTGTATACGGGGATCTGTAACCGTCGCTATAAGTAACAACCGTACCCAATTTTGTTCCATCGGACAAAAAAGCATCTTTACGATCCACATATATGTTTTTAGATACTGCATCCGCGATTACAAAGTCGTATTAGGTGTTATCCATAATCAGCCGTGAACAATATCTTTTATAGTCACATTTTTTCCCTCCCTGAGTGAATTTTCCGATTATTCTTCTGCCGAGATCTTTTGCTTCGATGTTTCGTTGATTAAATACCCGTTTGGACCACTCAATGATATATTCTTCGTTGGCATCAATATGTTTTCTGGATTCCTCAATTATACTATCAAGACGTTCCGGTGTTGGTAACCAGACATTGGTTTGTTTACGATATGATATAATTGCTTCACTGACCGTCAGCGAAATTAACATTTTTGTATCAATCATGAATCGTAATAGCGCTATTGGCAGCCACTTCTTTTCAGATATGTGTCTACCAATCCAAATATAACAACAGCGAACTCAAATGATACTACACGAGCGAATCCAGTTAAATCAAAATCAGGCAGCGGCCCATTAATTGCAACACAAGTCATTTCATGTACGGGGTGTCCAAATCGTTTAAAATACTCAGTACACTCTCCATAACCAAGAAAACTCGCTGGATAACAAGCAACCATGTCAACTGAAATGATATTATCATGGTCGAATTTTTGATTCCATAAACCGCCATGATTAAATTCTAAACAACTAGCCTCAATGTCTGGCAAGAATTCTACGTGCGTTGGTTTCCATGCGTTTTTGATTCTTGCAAAATGAGCTGCAACCGACGGGATTGTAAAACAGTTTGTCAATAATTGTTCGTCGTTGATAATTTCATCGGTGGCTTCGCCACACACCGTTAAAAATCCATTAGCTGTTTTTTTTTTATTTTGTTGTGAAATGTTTCAGTGCGGTATAATTCACCGTTTGGTCTTACAAACTGATCAAACGTAATCGTGTCGTTTTCAGTGCTGCGAAGTAACCACACTTACACGGGGTCGTTTTTACTCAAATGCTCAATATCATCGAATAGTTTGTCTTCAACGAGAAAACCATCCCCGGGAAATTCTTCTCGTAAGAATTCGTCGGGTATATACTTTATTGTTCTGTTTCGTGGAAATATTGTGACCGCTGATGTCCATGCGTGTTCGTTATGATCAATAATTTTAATTGGGGCTCCATTTTTGTTATATTTTGATTCGTATAAAACTTCTCCGGTTATCGTCATAACTGTTACTGGAAATCTCAGTGATGTTTCTAATTTCGCTATATCGCTAATAGTTGTTCCGCGGTTTTTCACCGTTAACTCCCATTGAGCTATTTTGCTACGCCGTAGATCGGTAAGTTTGTTCCCTCGGGATGCATTTGTAAAATGTTCTGTTATTCGTGCTGCTACACAATTGAGTGGCAAAGCCACTGACTCGAAGTCGCCGGCGACTGTTTCATTGGTTTAAGTTTTCTTATATCAGGTTTTTTATTTAACGTATATATCCCATACACAACTGCTTTTTCAGGATATGCTCGTTCATAGTATGGTTTGTCAATTCCAGTTAACAATCCCGGCTTAGAATCAGGGCTAACAACGACCGTTTTCTTGTCTTTGAGAATCGGTTCAAATTTGTCTCGTATAATCCAACCGCCTGATTCTACACGAATAATGAATTTCACTCTAAAAAAATACTTTTTGTTGCCAAGTTGTGATAACATCAACGCTGCATTGGTGTCGTTCATGGTGGCATCAACAGCGCCATCAATTCGAAATGTTGACCAGCTATGCGATGCACCGTCGTGCTTGAATTCATTAATACAATCGCGTATTTTATTTATCAGGGCTCTATCAGTTATTGCCCGTTTTGGCACATCTTTGAGGGTTCTATCGAGATTAAATTTAACGTTTTGAAAGGTATAATTGCTGATAATCTCTCGAACTCCTCCATGTTATAATTAAAACAAGTATTTAAATAGAAAAATATAGTATAATGAATCACTGCAAGTGGAAAATGATTGGATCAACAACTCAATGTAACAAATCATGCAGAAGCGAATTCTGTGGGTATCATTTACAAAGCGTTATCAACGGTTCCTTTGGCCCCCTTCCGTGCCTCCGATGTGGGGTGGGGGTAAGGGGAAAGTCGCAGTTAAGTTTCAGCTGTGGCGGCAAACGTTACAGGGAACTGAAACGCTATTATGACAAACGAATAAAAAATGCAGTCATTGATCCTACTGATGACTCAGTCATCGACAAAATCATAAAAACCCCTCAAGACTACATTGATAGACTAATAATTAAAGCAAATAATAAATTAGACAAATAGTATTATTATACAAATGAGCCAAGATTTCAGACCTCACCCAGTGCTTGTTAATTATGAAGCATCCCGTGATGGTGTTGTCAGGCATCGCAGACTAAAAAAACCGGTTGGACGGGTAAATAATATGGGATACTTGATGTTTACAGCCGGGAAGAGAACATATCTTAATCACAGAATAATCTATGAAGCATTTTACGGATTAATCGAAGACGGATTTGTGATTGATCACGTTGATGGATTCCCTCAAAATAACAAATTGGATAACTTACGAGTTGTGAGAATGCAAAATTAGGTGGAACCGGCAAACACGCAAAAAGGGCGAAACATGTCAAAGCATTTGATACAGAAACCAACGAAGAAAAAATATTTCAATCAATAAAAAATAAGGCCAGTACTTATTTTGATATTTGTAGGCCTTCAATACTGTTAGCTGCAGAAAATATAACTAAATTAACTCTGTCAAAGAAAAATGGTCATAAAAAAAATTCGTATACATCTGAAACGATTCAAGGGAGATAACTCCTTTATGGATAAGTCCGCCGCCACTCATAACACTCTACTCACTAAGTCCCCTTGTATTATGACCGTCAAGGTATGTGTCGTCTGCTACACCTGTAGAGAGAGAGTTATAATTGGCATAGGCGCGCGCACACGTGACTGTAATGGAGTATAATACATAGTTTCGATAGAGTTGAATTTATCAACTTTTAACATTTTTTAAAAACATTTCATTGTCGCTTGGCTAAAACCGCATCATTTAAACAGTTGTATTTATTTAGACTATCTACATTCAGCTATTTATACACTTTTAGTACATACGTTCTTTATAATCCAGCGCGCTACCTATGTTCGCTAAGCCGGAACGAGCATGAAACACTAGTGTTTTCCATTCATTGAAGTAGGTGGGCGTAGTTAAAATTCCTCTGTATACAGCTCTTTGTGATTTAATAGATAATGCATTTTGTTTAGAGAATTAGAACAGGGAGAATACACGCTGTTATCTAACAACTGTATTATTTTGTTTAATGTTTTATTTAAATAATTTGTCTCATTTAAATGTTGTGAAACAGCATTAAGAAGTAATTCAAGGAAATAAAATAACACACCCGTGAATCAACGCTGCTGTATTAGTCACCTTATATATGTTATGACTCGTAATAAGCTTGGAGCTTTCGAATGCTAATCTGACCAATCAAAACTAACCAACGCCATTGACCCGGGCATGCGGTTGTCTTTTGTCAATCATGCAACCGGGTTAATTTAGTTTGGTTGCTTTTGATTGGTTGGATTGGCCGTAGAAAATCTGCCCCGTTGTTTCATGGTTCTGCTGTCTTGTGCCGTCTCACATCATTACATCACAAATTCCATCATTGTTTCATTGTAAATATCCATCCTTATATGGAATTGTGCCGTCCCACATCATCGTTTCATTGTAAATATCCATCCCTAATTAAGTATATGTTATGCTTAAAATCTGCCGCAACACTCGAGTGGAGATATATATGGCATTGTGCCGTCCCACATCATCGTTTCATTGTAAATATCCATCCATAATTAACTTAATTAAGTACATGTAGTGCTGTCCCCCAAGCATATCTTCTGGGCGGTCTAAGATGGCGTTTGCCACGTTAGGCCTCCCGCCGGAGATGTATGTTTCGGGTTACTTTGGGCTTACTTGGATGTGAAGGCAACCAAGGAGTTCCAAAGATGTGTTATCGTATATGTAACCTCCTGTGTCTCTCTGACGTCATAGGGCGCCAGCGGGATTGCCAAATGGGGTTTTCATATATGTGCTGTCCTTAATTAACTTAATTAACTTAATTAAGTACATGTAGTGATGTCCCCCAAGCATATCTTCTGGGCGGTCTAAGATGGCGTTTGCCACGTTAGGCCTCCCGCCGGAGATGTATGTTTCGGGCCCCTTGGGCTTACTTGGATGTGAAAGCAACCAAGGAGTTCCAAAGACGCGTGTTGTGCTGTCCTTAATTAAGTTAATAAAGTAACCTCTGGGTCTCTCTGACGTCATAGGACGCCAGCGAGATTGCCAAATGAGTGTTATTTTTTTTTAATAATTAGAGGTAAAATGTATTATATAAATAATGGATATCAAAGATGTAAATTCTATAATTGCTGAAATCTCAAATTTGAAGAATCGAGGGATAGTATTCTCTGAAGATCTCGACTGGGACAGGATTGAATCGGAATATGAAGACATTGAGTATCAGTTTAGTAAGGGTCGTTATGTTTTACCTAAGATGTACAGGCTCGTGAAAGGAATTCAAAAGTCCATCAATGCTTGTTTGTACGGTAACGACATTAATGTATTTATAACGCTTTTTAGCACCGTTGAAGCAATACGTCAAAAGCTCGGTCACGAGTATCAAAAACGAGCTGAAATTAGTTCTAAGGTTCGTGATCTTAGAAAAATATTAAACGAGGAAAAACCAGTATCCTAACCACGTGAGCGTTACTATAAAAAATAGGCTTTCAGTAAATTTTTCAGTAAAAAAAAAATATTTTTTTAGCGTTTTTTGTAACACTTGTTACACTTGTCACATAGGATTTTCTCCTGAAAGAATACTCATCAGTTTGGGCTTACTCATGCAGTTATGTGGGTCTCTCTGACGTCATAGGGCGCCAGCGGGATTGCCAAATGGGGTTTTCATATATGTGCTGTCCTTAATTAACTTAATTAACTTAATTAAGTACATGTAGTGATGTCCCCCAAGCATATCTTCTGGGCGGTCTAAGATGGCGTTTGCCACGTTAGGCCTCCCGCCGGAGATGTATGTTTCGGGCCCCTTGGGCTTACTTGGATGTGAAGGCATCCAAGGAGTTCCAAAGACGCGTGTTGTGCTGTCCTTAATTAAGTTAATAAAGTAACCTCTGGGTCTCTCTGACGTCATAGGACGCCAGCGAGATTGCCAAATGAGTGTTATTTTTTTTTAATAATTAGAGGTAAAATGTATTATATAAATAATGGATATCAAAGATGTAAATTCTATAATTGCTGAAATCTCAAATTTGAAGAATCGAGGGATAGTATTCTCTGAAGATCTCGACTGGGACAGGATTGAATCGGAATATGAAGACATTGAGTATCAGTTTAGTAAGGGTCGTTATGTTTTACCTAAGATGTACAGGCTCGTGAAAGGAATTCAAAAGTCCATCAATGCTTGTTTGTACGGTAACGACATTAATGTATTTATAACGCTATTTAGCACCGTTGAAGCAATACGTCAAAAGCTCGGTCACGAGTATCAAAAACGAGCTGAAATTAGTTCTAAGGTTCGTGATCTTAGAAAAATATGAAACGAGGAAAAACCAGTATCCTAACCACGTGAGCGTTACTATAAAAAATAGGCTTTCAGTAAATTTTTCAGTAAAAAAAAAATTATTTTTTTAGCGTTTTTTGTAACACTTGTTACACTTGTCACATAGGATTTTCTCCTGAAAGAATACTCATCAGTTTGGGCTTACTCATGCAGTTATGTGCTTACTGGATGATCTGGTTGTGGAAGCAAGTAATCACCGCGACGCCTCCATTTTCACGTAGTTGTTGTTGCCGCGTCGTTAACAAAAATCGTTCATCGCCGTTCTCAGATATCACAATTTTGAAACCCCCAGCGATGTTATTTCTGAAACACTCGCGGATAGCGTCGTACAGTTTAACCCTGTCGGAGATGGATACGTTAGCTTCATGGTACATTATTTAACAACTCAGCTTTTAATTGTGATAGTTTCACATTTGAAAACTCAGTTCACAAACAATATATGGTAGGTGAATCGCTTACAACTAAATTAGCCCGAGAGCAGCTAGCAGCAATTAAAAAGTTAATACCGGTTCGAGACAGACTTCGCGAGAAACTTCAACAATGACAACAAGCGCAGACTGACTTTTCTGTGTCAAGTGAACAACTGTTTACTCCTATAACAAGTGCGACCAAAGATGTGAAAAAGTTAACTGAAGCAGCGATATACGGAGATATTACTGAAAAAGAACGAGCAACGAAGGTGCCGCTGCTTGATACACTTGAAAAGATAGCAGCAGAGACCAAACAAACACGCGCAGGGATACAACAGCTATCCAGTGATATAAAAACTCAACGCGAAATTGAAGAACGCGAAGAAGAACAACAAGGTGCAGCTGGAGGAAAAGACTATTCAACTGAAAATATATATACAGTCGCAGCATTAAATGAAATTAGAGGAAACCATACGGATTACGAATTAGCTGATTTCGCTAGAGAAAATTTTTCAAAGGGTAAAAGAGAGAATTTATTAAAAGACGAGTTTAAAGATTTTATAAGAGGCAAAGACACTTGGGCATCAAAAATATATATTTAGCGAAACGCGGCGGGGATAGAATCTCGGCGTTACAGCACCCAGGTTATGATGACTTTCTAGCTGCGGTTAAAGGCGGTTCACAACCACCACGTTATACGGAGGATCCAATCCCGGAACAAATAGACATAAGAGCAGAAGCCGGTTCTAAGAAAACAAGCGGAAAGGGATATTCGATTAAAAATCCAAAGGATTTCAACGCAACCGTGACATGCCCTGGTAACATCCTCAGTGATATATCACGGTTGGAAGTACTTATGGGCGGAAAACGAGCCGGAAACAACTCCGTCGAGATAATTAATGAAGCAGCTGATATCTGTAAACGATTATTTGCCGGCGGTATCATGGACATTGATGTATATCGAGAACTCATTGCTGAATTAGTTTAAAATCACAGAGACGCCCATGGTTATGATGAAAATCCTATGGATCTTAGCGATTGATCACTAATTGAAAAACTACTAGTTTTATAACAAGATGATCATACACTACAACCATGATAAACCCGTAAGCGTCTACGTGGTGAACTCATGATTGCCTGTTTATAGAGCATATTACGGAGATGGTTTCGGCAATACCATTGCGGGGCTATTTACAAGAATGGCCCCAAAAGTGGCGCCGTTAGCTAAACAGTTATCAATGAAAGCCATTTATATTATTCGTGATAAGGGAATCAGCACTGTTGGAAATCTTGCCGGAAAGGCATTTTCTGCTGCGAAAGGTAAAATAACATGATTGGTGCGACGACGAAAAAAGCAACCAGTTGTACTACCATCTACAACAGTGATGCCTGCAAGTGTCAGCAAAGCAATAAATAGCGCAGTGGAAGAAAAATTAGCGTCGTTGGCTGCTTCGGTGACTCCGTCATCCGTGGCTGCGTCGCTGGCGAACAGTAACCAAGATGATATCGCAAACATGATAGCAGGAAGTGGTTTGAAAAGAAAACAAAAACGACGATGATTACAAAGAATTTCACAATTGAAAATACTGATGTGAATAATAATAATAATGTTCAAAAGAACAGCTGATCCAGCGTTAGATATGGAAGCCCCAGTACCCAAGGACAATTCCGTCCGCGATTATCAATTTTATTCCTATCATGCAATACAAGCAGATATTCGATCGCGAATTGAACTTCAAGTCCATGATACCATCAAATACTTTCTACCCGCTGAAGAGTTTATCGAAGTAGAAGGAGAACTTGTACGACTTACTGATAATCCTGCTGTACCCGCACCGTATCCAGATGGTACCAAAGTCGGCTTAGTCAATAATGGTATCATGGCGCTATTTGAATCCGCGAGATATGTCATTGACGGAAAAGAGATTGAGTCTACAGAACGTGATGTTGATGTGGCTACAACAATAATTGGGTCAGCAAGATATTCTGACGATTATACAAGATCAGCAGGTCCGTGTATGATGTTAGCAAAAGATAATAAAAACACTGCTGGGCACACTCAATTTATTGTACGACGACCAAATCATCGTGCTGGTCCTGCCGCCCTTGTTGCTATCGAGGATATGATTATAAATACTGATCCCCAGTACAATCTAGGAGCTGCAACACGAATAGCAATGTTGGCAGGACAGCGTAGATCGTTTTCATGTGCGATTCCGTTGCATCATATATTTGGATTCTGAAGAAATGTACGAAAAGTTATTTATGGAGCGAAGCATACAGTAGTACTCGTGCGAAAGGGTAGTGACAATGATGCAATCTGGAGAATTATAGCGGATCCTGCAAATCCAGATACTGACGCTGGTAAAGTCATTTTAACTAAATTGGTCTTGTGGATGCCAGTAATGACCCCATCAATTACCACAGAACAGCGACTACTATCATTTATGGATGCGGGTGGAAAATCATTGCTAAGCTGGCTAACAACAACGACAGATGTTAAGCAATCAAATATCAATGGTACATTTACATGGAACATGGCATCACAACAAGGCGTTTCAGCTCCACGTCATATATTTATCACGTTACAGGATATGGCAAGAGTGGAATCACAACTGCACAGTCATATGATATTTGATCAATAAGGAGTTACTGAGGTCTCGTTGAGAATAAATGGCCAGCAGGAACCATCCGAAGACATACAACTTAATTTCGGTCAAAACCATATTGCGCGCGTGTACCATCGTATGCTGTCATAAAAGGGCCGTGATCAAAATGTTGATACTGGTTTGCAAATATCGCAATATGATTTTAAGAACTTTTATCCGATCTACTACTTTTCGCTGGAACATCTTGATTTAACAAGGCAATCCGTCGTTAATATACACTTCAGATCTAATGTCCTTCGTGGCGCTATTGCTAATTATATTGCGGTTGCTGTCATTCTCAGGGACAAATCAATGCTACTTGAAGGTGTTGGTGGACGAATGAGAATCGTTGATGCACCAGTGGAAAATATGTAAATGAAACTTGAAGAGTTTCCAATTAGGTCAATTGAAATTATACATGTGTTTTACAATAAAATGACATATAGTGTTGTTAGTGTCAAGCTGACTGATGGTCAGGTCAAGAAATTGCGATCAAAATCCGCTAAAGAATGTGGAACCACAATAACGTTGAAACCAGCGCAGATGTCCGGCGGTACACATAAAATATTATTGACGGATCGTCAAATAAAACATTTCAATGATGCGCTGAAGAGTAAGCGAGGGGTTCAAATTGTATTTTCAAAGGCTGCAGTCGCCAACATGATAAAATCAGGTGGTATATTTCCATTGTTAGCTGCAATACCAGCGCTAACTGCTGCGGCTGCCCCAGCGGTGGCGAAGGCGGCTGCGTTGGGAGCCGTTGGTACCGCGGCAGGGATAGCATTAAAAAAGGCAACTGGGAAAGGATATAAAAAAAGGGAAAGGGTTTAAGACTACCAGGAACTCCGTATTCATGGTACAGCGGAAAGGGCCTGAGAATACCAGGAACGGTTTATTAGTTGAAAGCCCAATTGTTCCCATGTCCAATTTTGATATAATTGATGCTGCTAAAAAGACTAGTGATGAAAAACTTCAGAGGGGTTTTTATGAGAGATCAATTACCGAGAAAACCAAACAGCGTTGAAACCGGTATCATCAGTCTTGATAACAGCAGCGGATCGGGAACTCACTGGGTTGCATACGCGATTCATCCACGTGGGATTGTCTATTTTGATTCATATGGGTTAGCTCCGCCAAGCGAGTTTATGCGGTATATAAATTCCTCGCTGAAACTCAAAGAGTTTCCGATTTTTTATTCCACGCTGCCAACACAACAATTAAATGATCCACCGATATGCGGCCGTGAAGTATTAAATGTCCTCGCGGAGATTTCATCGTCACAGAAACCACCTCATCTGGTTGTAAATAAATACACGAGTGGGAAATTACAAGGTAATTTTAGAGAATCAATAAATTGAAAATACAAATTGCGTTAACAATAATGATTGATATTTGGGGACGATCTCTGTCAACGTTGAAACCCACCGCGAAAATATATGCGGGTTCTATCGAGGATGTAAAAAAAATAATTGAAGATGAAATCGCTGAGACGTTAAATTTAGCAAGTGTTGACCCGAACGAAATAGTTGTATTTCAAGATCGCCAAGGTAAATTGAAAAGCAGTAATATATCCGCGGATGACATTTTGATACGGCAGCGCGACGCCGCTGAAAACTCTATTGCGTTGTATTCCAACGGCGGACAACTTAAACCAGGCGCACTTGTGTCTACCATCACCGATAGGATTGCCGCCCACGGCCGCGATCTGGATGAGTATATACAAGGTTATAATTCTTTTCGCAAAAATGTCGTACATAAATTCTTTGGAACCCCGCTTGTGGTTGGCATGACCCTCGCTGAAATTAAAAACTTTCTATCTTTATTCTTTTTTAACAAGGAAGCGGGGAGGATGATGAATGAAAATGAAATCAAGGCAAATTATCTCGATATTTACACGGATATTTCTAAACTAATAGAAAATTTTGAAAAGGTACAAAAACCCACTAACGACATCGTTGATAAGTTTTTTGGAACTCCGCTGAAATTAGCGAGTTTATTGGCAAGCATACTCACAATGCCTACGTCGCTAACAGTGTCTATGGTGAGACAAGCAACACTTAATACCATCGTGGATAAATTTTTAGGGAGAACACCTGTGTCTGAAACCACATCTCTGACAGGCCCGGCCCTCGCTGAAGTTAAAAAAGCTATTGACAAACAAAAACTCACCAGTGAAATTGTTAATAAGTTATTTGAGGATTCTAAAAGTTACAATATCACGACGACATATTCTGAACTCGACGGGAATTATAATTCCCAAAAAGGTTTGGGATTTAACCTCCTTTTGATTTAATTTTTTAAACGCCGCGATGGAACGATGATGAAATATACCGAAATCAATAAAACCTATCTCGATGTTTACGACGATATTCTTAAACTAAAAGAAAAATCTGAAAAGGTAAAGATTCCGCATCCAAACACAGGCGTTAAAAATATCGTGTATACGGTCGATCATGGAACAATGGATTGGATAAGAGACGTTTATACTACACTGTCCATCGGTCTCTGGGCGGATGTCGAAGTGAGGGGCGATATCTTAAGGACAAAGTGGGTCGATGGTATCTACAGGCTAATGTGGATCTCTATCCATCAATTTAATATAATCGCGGACGGTAAAACCTACTCTCGTGGCACCGCGACGTTAATTATGAAGGGTCGCGAACAAAACAATAATGTCGTCGCGGTTGATAGATCCACCATTAGATCAAAAATAACTTGGTGTTTAGAATTTTTAGATGATTTTTCCGGCTGCAGCTGCTAGCAATTCCCCTTAACGATGGCGAATAATTGAAAACACTAGCTGGTTTAAAATAACAATGACATCGATGAAATCAATTGAACCGATAATGGTCCCAGAGGTATCACAATCGCATCGATATCGATATGATACCGTGAAAGAATTTTCCGCGAGCTTGAAATCACTTTCTGAGCGCTATCGTGAAAAAATGAAAAAATACCGACGCAGCGTAGCAATCATCGACATCACCGTGTACTCGGTGTCTGGTGTGATGGCCAGCGCCGGGGTTATTTTGTCGACGGTGACCATGATGGCTCCGATTGCAGTTCCAATCGCTATCTCCGCGGCAACAACAATTGCGGCAGTCGCCACCGCGATAACTAAAAAGTTATCATCGTGTTCTCAGAAAAAACTCTGCGATTATACAGCTCGGTACAATGTGGTATTTGACGCATACTCGAAATTATCCGAGTTGATCTCGCTGTCGATAGATAATTCGTTCATATCCGATGTTGAATTTTCCACGATGACCCAGTTGTATAACTCCGCGATGTTGAAATTGGAAATTGAAGACAGCGTTAACAATAATAATTTCACTCGAACTGCTTCAATGAATAGCGGAGAATACCACTCCGATACAAACAAGCATGATATCAATAACATCAACAAATCCACAGTTTAGTGTGAACTTCCCTTCTCCGATCCCAGTGCGCGAGATCGCGCTGGCAAAATTACGAGTATATCATAGCTGGCTTAATATCAGATCGGTTGCATTTGGCGGTCAGCAACCGAATAACTCGTTAAGGTTTTTGTGGAATAAACCCGATGGTACTCCAGCGTGGGTAATTGTTTCGTTACCAACCGGATCGTACCAAATTGAGCAAATCGATGCTGAAATTCAGCGTAGAATAAAATCAATCACTGGAAAAGAATCAAAAATAGCTATTAAAGTTCATGAACCGACGCTCTCGTCGTCGATCGAAATAAGCACAGAGGGATACATTGTAGATATCTATAACAGCTCGTTAAGAACAGTGTTAGGATGACCTGAAAAACCACCGAAAAAATCCACCATCGACTTAACCACGGACGTACAATAATATCATGAAATCAATCCCATGTATCGAGATAATTTATCTGACATAAAAAAAGGAAAAATCGCCGATAGATTTATATTCACCAACAAAAACACATTGCAATGGGATTTTATTATTAAAAGAACAGCGGATTCGTCTGTTACTATTTCATTTACGCTAAATGACGTCACTGGTTATTTTAATGAAATTAATCAATTACATAAAACACAACTAGAACAACTACGGCAAACAAAATCGCAAAAGCGATTAGTTTGTTTGTAAAGTCCTAAAGACTCGATCAAATATTTGGTTGAAATCGTAAAAACCCATAGTAGCAGGAGGGGCGATGACAACCCCCCGGCGACGTTGTATGGTTTAGCAACGAAAACGCGAATAGAGTATCGCCGCGAAGTCATGTTTTGAGCAAGAAATCAATAAGTCTCCGTTTACCAAATGGAGACTTTCTTTTTTTTTTTTTTTTGGTTAAAATATGAGATTCGTAGGAAGGTTCTATTTTCCGTTTTGAGGGCTTAAAGTGATTTTGTCGGTAAAAGTTGTAGGGTTCGCGCCTTCTCCCCCTGCTGCTCTTTTGAATGGTCTTATATGAACGGAACTTGAAAAATGGGCTCAAAAGGACATTTAATCCAAGTCAGTTACGCCTAAATGACTGTTTACAGTGGAATAAATTAGAAATTTATATAAACTGGAATGGATAACGTCAACTATGAAGTATTCGATCCAGGCGCCCGTCGTGGTGTATGTTACTTTCCTGATTTATGGGATTAATAAAGACTTAGTAGCCCTTAGGAGCTTGCCTATCCTTGCATGTAAAGCCAGATTCGGCGGAGTGGGCGGAAGAGATCAACTGGGTAATCCAACGGCCACAAAGGCGAATCTGCGAACGCTTTGTGGAGAGCGTAGGGTATGACAAGGCACGGAAGACGTCATAGCCATCCAATGCAGCCGAAGTAGTCCCCAGCCGTGACGAATCTTCGTACCACTGAGTTCTAACTACCAAGGCCGAGAGAGTGAGACTGTCTCTGTGCAAAGGCTGTTTCACTTTAATCTCCTTCACGCACAGGTTATGTTGTGCACCTATCATTCATCCTTATCATCACACTCATTGTTTCTTACCTACACCTACCAAAGTCCTACGGCGATGGGCGACTGGCGACGCAACAGGTGGAGATGACCACTGGGAGTTGTAGTCAGAGACCTGCACGTAGGCGGCCCTTGGACAAGTGGTCGCTCTGCTCTGTACCCAAGGCAGCAGAACAGTTCGGCAGCATCCAGGGGTGACTGAGCAGACCTTTTTAGGACGGCGCTGCTCACCCTGAATAGGGAGAGGCCTAGAAAAGGTGGCCTAAAAAAAAGCATGCCTTGTAAAAATCTGGTCAGCATACCGCGGCTGGCAAGATCATCCATATCTGCGGTCGAAATAATCAAAGAAAAAAACTTATTATTGGAGCATGGAACATCCGTACTCTCATGGACAAAGAAAACGTATCAAGACCCCACAGGAGAACAGCTCTAGTTTCTAAGGAGCTAGCACGCTACAATATTGACATCGCAGCCTTGAGTGAAACCAGGTTCGCAGAAGAGGGTTCTCTTACTGAGCTAGCCAGCGGCTACACATTCTTCTGGAAAGGAAAAGCCCAAAATGAGGACAGGATCCATGGAGTCGGCCTGGCTATCAAATCAAGTCTTCTGAAGCAGCTCCCGGAAATGCCGGTCGGTATCAATGAGAGGCTAATGAAATTGAGAATACCTATAAGCCACAAACGGCACGCAACAATCATCAGTGCATATGCCCCTACCCTATCGAGTCCAGCAGAAACCATCGAGCAGTTCTATACGGACCTCAGCTCTGTACTTAGCTCAATTCCAGCTGACGACAAGATCATACTACTGGGGGACTTCAATGCCCGTGTTGGCTGCGACTATGTTCGATGGAAAGGTGTGCTTGGCAAGCACGGTGTAGGCAGAATGAACAGCAATGGTCTGCTCCTACTCAGTAAATACACAAAATTTAACCTCCTAATCACAAACTCAATGTTCAGAATGGCGGACAAACACAAGAACACCTGGATGCACCCCAGATCTCGCCAATGGCACTTAATTGACTATGTAATAGTACGCCAGCGTGATGCCAAGGATGTCCAAATCACCAAGGCCATGCGAGGAGCGGCATGCTGGACAGACCACAGACTTGTCAGAACAACCCTACAGCGGCACATTGCCCCTCACCACCTAAGACGTCCTAAGCTTGTGCGCACAGCCATCAACGTTGTCGAACTGCAGCAGCCTTCCACCCAGCTCGATTTCCAGAAGAGACTAGATGACATGCTGTCAACAAACGGACCGTTATGTGGAAACGCCTCTGAAAAATGGAACAAGATCAGGGACATAATAAGAGAAACAGCTATGGCAACCATGGGTCCAAAGAAGCGAATACATCAAGACCGGTTTGATGAGAACAACGCTGCCATTGAAGATCTGCTTGCCAGAAAAAATAAGCTTTTATGGACTGGCAGAATGACACAAACTCCATCCCCAAAAAAGATCGCTTCAAATCCTATCAGGCTGAGGCTCAGAGAGAAATCCGCAAGATGCATGACCAATGGTGGGAAAAGAAAGCTGAGGAAGTGCAAAGCTATGCCGACACTAACAACTCCAAAGAGTTCTACAACGCCATCAAGTCAATTTTCAGCCACAGAAAGTCAAGCTCTACGCCCTTACTTGCTGCAGATGGCAGTACACTAATAAAAGACAAGAATGGCATTAAGGAAAGATGGAAAGAGCACTTTAATCAGCTCCTAAACCTGCCCTCATCAGTAAGCCAATCTGTTCTTGACCAAATACCCCAACAGCCAATGCTCAACCAACTGGATATTCCGCCAAAGATGGAGGAATTGAGAAGGGCCATTAAACAAACAAACTGTGGCAAGGCACCTGGAAAGGATGGTATCCCAGCGGAGGTGTACAAGACTCTCAGTAAGCAGTCTCTGGAGGCATTCTATGACGTGCTAATCAGCATCTGGACGGAAGAAGAGATGCCAGACGACCTCCGTGATGCATCAATTGTGACCCTCTATAAAAACAAAGGCACACGTATGGACTGCAGTAACTACAGAGGCATCTCCCTGCTTTCCGTTGCTGGAAAAATACTTGCTCGCATCTTGCTCAACAGGCTTATTGCAGCAGTGTCAGAAAATAACCTCCCCGAGTCTCAGTGTGGTTCTCGCCCAGACCGCAGCACCGTTGACATGATCTTCGCACTGAGACAAGTCCAAGAGAAGTGCCTTGAGCAGAACATGAATCTATATGCTGTCTTCGTGGATCTGACAAAGGCTTTCGATACAGTCAACAGAGATGCACTGTGGGTAGTACTCAAGAAACTTGGTTGTCCTCAAAAGTTTACCAACCTCATCCGGCTCCTCCACATTGACATGAATGGAGAGATTGTCTCAGATGGTGAACCCTCCGAGAAATTCCCCATATCTAATGGTGTCAAACAGGGTTGTGTACTCGCTCCAGTACTCTTCAACCTCTTCTTCACACAGGTACTACTCCATGCCATACGGGACATTGACACTGGCATCTACATTAGGTATCGCCTGAATGGATCAGTGTTTGATCTCCGTCGCCTAGCTGCAAAAACCAAGACACTAGAAAGACCCATCATTGATGCACTCTTTGCAGATGACTGCGCCCTCATGGCCCATGAAGAGACTCACCTACAAGCAATCGTGGACAGATTCTCTGAAGCCTCCAACCTATTTGGACTCAAAATTAGTCTAGGAAAGACAGAAGTCATCTTCCAGCCCGCCCCAAACAATGTCCATTCGCAACCCTGTATCACCATTGGCGACACGCAGCTGAAGAATGTGGACAGTTTCAAATACCTTGGCAGCACAATATCTAGTGATGGCTCTCTGGACAAAGAGATCACTGCGAGGACCCAAAAAGCCAGCGAAGCACTAGGACGACTCCGAACCAAGGTCTTGCAGCACAAGGACATACGTCTGTCAACAAAGCTGAAAGTGTACAATGCAGTTGTCCTCACAACTCTATTATATGGCTGTGAAACGTGGACACTCTACAGAAGGCACATCAGACAGTTAGAACAATTCCACCAGCGCTCCCTGAGATCCATCATGCGGATCAAGTGGCAGGACCGAATCACCAACCTGGAAGTCCTTGATAGAGCCAACACAACAAGCATCGAAGCCAAAATAATCCAGGCCCAGCTTCGATGGACTGGCCATGCCATCCGCATGGATCAAAGCAGAATCCCAAAGCAGTTGTTCTATGGCGAGCTATTCCTGGGGAACCGAAACCAAGGCCGCCCTCACAAGAGGTACAAAGACAACCTCAAGACAAACATCAAGTGGGCAGACCTTCATCCACGCCAGCTCGAGCTCGCTGCCTCAGACAGAAAGCATTGGCGAGCCCTGACCAGAAAAGCCTGTTCCTCCTTTGAGGCTGACCGTCGCCAGCGTCTTGCTGCAACCCGTGAGAGACGCCACAGAAATGTATCCCAGATACCAACAACCACCGGTGTCCCATGCTCCACCTGCAATCGCATGTGTGTATCGGCATTTGGACTCAGGAGTCACATGCGCGTCCATCGTTGAAGGAAAGTGCACAACTTGTCTTCCTCGACTCGAGAGACTACCAAGAAGAAGTAGCCCATATGAAAGCTGTAACTTAAAATGTGAGGCATCTCGTCGAACTGTGCATTACACGAATGGAACGCGCGAGTCTCGTTAAATCGAGCATTGACGTTCAACTAAAAGTACGCGCGAAAATAGACGGAGAAAATAGAGCTAATCTCAGTAATGTTACGAAGGTGGAATGTGCGTTGAAACACCAATTATAGTACAAGAATAACCGGCTTTGTTCTTGTTGATACTGGACTATAAGCTAAACGGCTAGTTATATAACGCCAGATGAGGTGTGTGTTTTCATTGTGCGATTATCTCTCTAAATCTTTATAGAACCCAAAACGACGATACATGTATCCTGGCCAGAACCAAAATCAAACCTGACCTGAAACTGACTCCATCAATGCGTCATGTACAACTATCACGTGATTGAATCTCAATGACGGAATTTCTTTCACACACTATGATTCATACAAATATAACGTGGCTAAATACTACAAACTAATTGGAATAACAAGTGTTTGAGAATTTCTCTTTACAAAATAAGGAGAATAATTCAATAATAAAATTTTACTTAGACAACTTACAAAGAGTATTACCTTATTTGATAAAATAAATGTCAGCTAATACAAAATCGTTTGACCTTACTAATACGCTATGTACAACTGTCACGTGATTGAATTCCAAAGGAGGAATTTCTTTTCACACATTGGGAATCAATTATACAAACATCACATGATCTAATACTACAAACTAACGTAAACACAATGAGAATACCACTTGACTGAGAATCTCTTTACAAGTTAAGGAGAACAGCTCAATACAAACTATAATAAAACATAAATACTATTATATAAATTACATGGTAAAATGTCTACCAACAAAATTCAAAACTTTTTGCAAAAACCATCTCTTGCCCCGGTCACTCAGGTGCACTCCGTCGGAATGTAAAAAACTGCGACAGTAACCGTTGTTCCCTATAAAATATAATCCAGGAATAGCACTGATGTAGGCAGCTAATTCTGAATTTATCCACCTTACTCTCCGATTATACTGTCCCACTGAAAGTCCACGTGGTCTTTGCCGCGGCAAAAAGGCTCCTAAACAAACATACTGAATTCCCATTTGCAAATACATATGCATTGATCTCTTGAGTTGATCCAAAATATCTACGGGAGATTTATAACCAACCTCATTCTCCCCTATTTGGAGAAAAATGATGTCAGGCAAAGGTCCAGGCAATAATCCATTTAAAAAATTCGCAACACGACCTCCAGAAATTCCATGGAAATAAACATCCACATTCAAAGGGATCCTGCAGGTATCCAATAGATTTTGATCTGACCCAAGACGAGCAATTATGTTATGTCCGGCTAACAAAAGACGCATTTCCAAAGAAGCAGTATTAAACACAATGATTCGTCTCAAATAGATTATAGTGAGTAACTCCCCAATTACTTGTGCTGCCCTCTATAGGTATAAACATACACAAGTGGAGCTTGCTTTTATTCATTCTTCTTTCTCTCATCTCGCTTTGTGTGCTAAGATACATAAGAGCAAATAAACAAATAATAAAGCCAAGGTTTTATTAACATACTATATTAGAAATCACTCAACAGTTTACTTTCAACTGTACTAAATTTATTTTAATAACTAAAACTTTTTATTTTAAAAATGATTTTAAATTTAAATAAATTTATTTAAATAAAATTTTTTGGTGCAACATGCTTTCAGAAACTTCAAAACAGTCTAATCTAGACTAACTTGGTCAAAATGGAACAACGCTACTAGACACAAATATTTTGGTCATGCCACAGCATATAAAAAGAACAAATAGATAACACCAATACATAAACTATTTAAATAAAAGTGCACTATTAGAACTTAAATATTTTATCTTTTTATTTTTTATGTTAAAATTAAAACTATTCAAAATTCCATATAAAAATATTACATAATTCTACAACTCCATAATATGATCTAATTAGTGCCGTCCATACATTTACATCTTACAACATACAAATTAAAATACAAAATACACACATAATGGACAAATGACTCTGACAAAGTCAACTGGGTAAATATGTAATTAGACCTTCTATGAAAAAGGAGAGGAAATTGGCCCTGGAGCTAAGTAGCTCTATGGGACGAGAGTACGATCCTAAGTTCAGGAATCAGAATGTAAAGAAATCAGTATTCTCTTCAGCTCGTGTAGAGAATATACATCGCAAGTTAGCTCTTACTTGTGATTGAGAGTATTATCAGACTGAATTCCTTAGTGGGTAATTTAACTGTTAGCTGCCCTCTATGCAGAAATGCCCCGTTCACAAAATATCATACGATAACGCAATGCGACGAAACAAAGGAAGAAAAATAATCAAACAAATAATAGAAATATTGAAGGTAGACAAATATGACAGACGCCAATTACTCTTCCTTGACGGCAACTTAACAAACAATTTGTAAGACAAATAACGGACTTTATAACGAGAACCTTAATAAAATGTGGACCCCTAATGAAGGTTAGGGAATAGCTTTAAATCTTTATAATAATTATATATATATATATATATATATATATATATATATATATATATATATATATATATATATATATATATATATATATATATATATATATATATATATATATATATATATTGTCAAGTGCCAAATGTTTCGTCAGTCAAATCCATTAATTAATTCTTAGTCTAGCCGACAATTAACTGTTATCTTGTGGGAGAGTTTGGATGAAGGAATGTTTTCTTACCTCAGGTCACGCTTGTCCTATGTTTATAGTAAACACGAATTGGTAGTATGGCGGGTTAGAAAAGGGAAAATTCTCACGCAAAGCTGTCAAAAATGATTGAGACAAATGAAAGGTGGCATTTTGACACATTTGTAAACGGTTTTCCAAATGTCTGTAGGAAAAGCATTTATTCCGATTGGTCAAATATGAAATCAGGGGGTTGGGTCGATCTCTAATGTTGAAGAGGATATATACAACGAGTGAAATAATCTTAACCAGTCTTGGAAGTACCTCTGCAAGAGAGGACAGTATTATTCTGAAATAAAGACTCCGGAGGTTATTTTTAGAACAGTACCTTCGAAAACAATAGGCTCAGAAAGACCGCCGAAATCCAACGGTGAGAAGAGCACCAAAAACACAAGGAAAATAGTTTGTTTGGACGAAAGAGTGAGAAATAGCGAGGAAGTCGAAATTCAGAGACGGAATTAAAAAGAAGTCAGAAGTCAGAGTTGTGGAATCCCACGTTCACCAGAGATCAAAATAAAGTCGTGACGCACGCAGAAGGAAAAACAAGTCGTCGAACAAGGTCATTGTGAATTTAGCAAGCAGTCCGATGTTAATGAACACTCGATTTCGTGATGAAATTTACTAGCAGCTATTAACGGATAAATTCATCTATTTTAGTAGTGTTTGAATTTTTAATTAATGTATCCATTATTTTAAAGCTTCGGTTAAAGTGCTTCTGAACTAAGAATATTCAGAAGGAAAGAAATTTCAATTTGCTGTGTCATTCTTCTCTTGATTGTATTTTAATTAAATTCTTAATTTATCTTTACGGGGGCCCGTGTGTTGTTTTGTTTAAGATACCGTCTCAGATTACCATATCCATTCTAACCGGGCAAATCACACCGTAGAGGTCATTCCTTAGATAAACAAGTATTAGCGGGAGACGGTTTCGAGTGTTGTTTTCCAAGTTGCGCAATACCTCTAACCAGGGACTTGTGCAATATTGTACTAATAGCGCTTGATACCGATATCCTCGTTACATATATAAAAATTTTAAAAAAAAAAAAATTATATATATATATATATATATATATATATATATATATATATATATATATATATATATATATATATATATATATATATATATATATATATATATAAACTTGATTTATATAAACTTTGTGAGGGGAAAGTACACATGAGGACGCCATAAGGCTATATCACATGGCGCTACGCGAAGTGAGCAGGCCCGTGGCCGAGTTTGGAAAATAATCACCCACAAACAAAATTCTTATTATTCTAATGCATTTCTCTTTCTCTGGATACTACATCCATACTTTCCCTGCCATGTCTATCTCCCGTAATAGACATGGAACCCATTAAAGGGAAAAATAAACAAATTCGAAAATTTCTTACTTTTAATTAAATAAATAATTACAGGACGGCCCTAATTGAGATAGGAACTGTACAACCAAATAAACTCGTACAGTTTCTGTCTCAAGGCAGACGGACCTAAAAAAGATAAATATTATTAGATAAATTGAAGCACATCAAAAACTTTAAATAAAACACTTCAATTTATACAAAATTCAAAATGAAATTAAATTAAATTAAATTAAAATAAAGTAAAGAAAGAGAAGATGTCATCCAATTATGAAAGACAAAAAGTAAAACAACTGGTGTTACAAATTTGAACAGAAAAAGGCTATCCTTTACAGAAATACAAAGTATATACTTTATATAGCAACACATAAATAGCACTAACACAAATAGCAAACACAAGGATAATAGGAGACCACTAGCCATGGTCAAAAATCAAACAAAACGTAGAATACTAGTTTGTGGGTAGATCAACTCCCACCTAGTAAAGATCTACGAAAGAAACATTAGGGATACTAAAAAATACCCCTTATCAAATATATAACCCCGATGAGGAAAAATTAATTGGGAAAAATAAACGAAAATATAAAAAAACAACATATCAGGAGTACACAAACACACATAAAAACTTTTTACTTTTTTTAGGGGGGAGGCATCTGCCTGGTGCCCCCCCCCCCAAAAAAAAAAAAAAAAAGAAGAAAAAAGTAAAGCAGCAACACAAGATGGTAAAAGTAACGCGATACAACCGTCTAGCGAGGCATATAAGACTGGGAACTGACTAATGCTTGGGTGAGAGCTGTGTCGTTACGACATATCAGAAATAGAGTGAATGATAAATAAATTGTATAAAGACCACAAACTGTAATCAGATGTGAAAATATTCTACACAATAATAACAATAATAATATAAATTTATTATTATTACTAGCGGTAGTATTTTCAATCATATTTAATAACATTTGCAATGGTATTACTTGAAAGTTGACACACATACATATCTATATGTTAATACTTTACATTACTTATAAGAAAAATACATACATACATACATACATACATACATACATACATACATACATACATACATACATACATACATACATACATACATACATACATACATACATACATACATACGTTATAATTTTACACCATAAATTATAACATGTGGATAATGTTATATTTAAATCAAAAACAATATTTCTTCTTCCCTTTTCTTTTTGGCTGACAGCCTCATCTCTTTGATGTGATGAAGAAACCATTTGAGCTTTTCTTCACAGTCTGCAGATGCTTCAAGAATGTCTAGGAAAATGTAGAGGCCTAAAAAATTATTATTGTTATTAGTACTAGGAGTACCACAAACTATTTATATTTCTATTTCTCGTAATAAAAAATGATTACAAAATGCCTGAAAAGTTTCTCCTGCGTATGCCTACTAAATGTTGCTTATATTTCAAGTTTAAATATTAGTGTAACAAGTTTATCAAACATCGAACGTTTTATTTGGCGCCACTCAGATCACATAAATGAGATTATAATCGATGTCAGATGTAGCAATGATATTCTTATTTAGTTACTTTTAGTTTTGTTTTTTTCTTTTCACTTATCTCTAGTGGGGGTGGTGTGGATGGTGAAGGTGGCGTCAGGGAGTGATGCCCAAAACAATCTAGTTGAACTTAATTTGGATTATGCTCTAGTACGGCCATTCGGCTATGAAGGAGTGGTCGAGTATTGAAGAGGATATAAAATGGTAATTGTATCTCTTTTCCCCCAAAATTAGTTATGTAAGGGTGGAAACATTGCCTTTGATCTCCTGTACATTTTGTCGATCAGTTCTTCTGTATCGACTTGGTATGGTAGGTAGCCCATTGATGTGGACCTCCACCGATTTAGGTCCTATCTGTCTCTCGAAAGGGGGAAGGCAGCGATCACTTCTGCTTTTTGCCCTTTTACTGTTATGATTCCAGATGTTAGCAGCGGGGTTTCCAGCCCTACTGCGTTTTGGAGACTCGCTATCCTTGTCATATTAACTCCCATAACCTGTAATGTGGCCAGGATCTCCGCTTGGCGTGGAGCTTTCTCCGCCTTCTCGAAATCAATTAATTGGCTTCCTGCGTGATGGTAAGCTAGCAGGACGTTCCCGGCAACTACTACATCAAAGTATATATTTAATTTGGATCTAATTACTTTCATGGACTGTTTTGGTTGAGTTTCCTGCCTCTGAGGGTTACTATTTTAGGGATTTTATTTGGGCCCCGCTCCCTCTTTTTCCAGCCGGTAACCCCCCACCCCACCCCACCCCCCCACCCCGCCCTGCCTATTTTCCTGATTTAATCCTTCCATTTCTGTTAGGTAAATACTAAATCAACCCCTAAATACTAAATCTTATTGTCAATTTCTCAATAATGATATAGAAAAGCAAACAATAATAAAAGGTGTTAGAAAACAAGTGTATACTAGTAAGAATGAGTAACGATCAGCTAAAACTAATGCGAAAAAAGTGAACTCTACAAAATAGTGATAATCCTTTGGTTTGTAATCCTTTTTTTTTAAACACTCCTTTGTAATTGTGATTGTGACAGAAAAGACTAAGTAGACTCCTTAATATCACTGTAGTCAAAAGCCTTTGCATTTAAAATAGCAAAGTTTGCATAATAGTAGGTTTTTAATTTCATGGTTTAACCTCTACAAAACTCAAAATAACGAATAAAAAAAATACAACTATGCCAATGCAAACGGCGGTCACATTAATGTTTACAACAATAATACTACCTGTATGAGTACAAACCAAAAGGCCTGGCAAGATCAATACTTACACCGTGCTTTTGAACAGGTGAATAACAGCAGCCGAAGCCGACAAAGCCAACACAACTAAAACAATACTTCCATTTATATGGGCACAAATAAAACACCAGTCAAGATTAATCTGTTTTGCCATGTTTTTATTTGAATGTTCAACATCAAAGGAAGCCGACGCCTCCAACAAAATAAGATCAATCATTTATTAAAGTACAAATAAAAGATCTCTTACTTAAATTAAACCACTGTCCATCAAGTTACACCATCGGGACTTTCTATCATGGCGTTAACACAGTGGTTTGAGGTTGTAAAATTCAACTTTGATCCCCCTCGTTTGCTGACTTCCTAATCCATCAGAAGCTGCGAACCCGGCGCAGGCGCCTGCTTGCCACGTATAATATGACGCTGTAGAACCCGATTCAGTCGCATAAAGGATAGATTTGAATAATTATTAAATTTAATTTTTGTATATTGTTATTTTGTATTAATTTTCCATTCATTTATAGTATTAATATTGTTTGAATACCCTATGCTTTTTCTATATCATCTCTCTATCCATACTTACATCACATATCGATTTAAAACAGGGAGTATAAATTACTACTATCGGATACAGTACCTTATCAAACGTGTGCATTGAAACAATATTTTTTTTTAAAATTCTAATTCTTGCTTCAAACGTTTCAACAACAACATCAACAAAAACATATACATGTAAATGTAAAGCTAATATTATATTACCAAATTACAGTACTGACCTTGATTTATCAAATACAAGTACCTGTGTTAATTTCTAGGAATGAAACACTGTACGAAAACGGGGGGGGGGGGGGGGGGGTAGGGGCATCATCGTAAGTGGCTAATTATTCTTTGAGGATTTAAATTCGTGGTTCGGGGCAACAGAGAAAACAATGAAAATTGTTCCCTCACGAATATCGATGATACTACAGGTTTTAGCTTTCAATACAACAATGTAAAAGATATGGTATCAGAGACACCGATCGGCGACTCACAAAAAGACTAAGAGGTAGAAAATAAATCTATATCCTGTTTACAAATCCTCATGACATTAAGTATATAATTTAAGACTCGATGCCGATTAGGCAACTAGTAATGCAAATGGCAGGAGTCACTGCTCCACAATTTATATGGCAATTAAACTAACTGAACCAAACAGTGCGGAAATGAAAAATGCTCTGTTACATTAAATTTTAGAAGACAGTAGTCTTTTTTCAAAAACAGTTGAACAATGATTGTAATATATGAAAGCGTAAAGGCTAACGACTTTATGATAATACAGCTGAAAGAAAATATCCGCTCCATTTTCCAATTAACATATCCTTCCTACCCTGTATTTATATTTATCATCACTGATAATAGTTATCACTTGGAGTGAGTTTCAAAATAAATTATTTAGATCTGTAATCTTTTAAAGGGAGTGTCCAATTTGCTTTTAAAAATGTCGTATACATTATTCTCAAAAAATATTAATACGTGGAATTGAAACTCTATTAGTGATTGCTTAATTTATTTGTAATAGATTGTTACAGGATTAAGACTATATGGCAGTAAAGTAAGTAATAGAAAGGAGTGAAAAGCAACAACCGTTGTAAAATTCAACAAATAATTTATTTCCCTAGAATGCAAAGTGTTTGGTAAAACATTTACAATATAAAAATAGAGGCCCTCGTGGAGAATCGGTCCAAAGCGCTCGCCTTTCTCGATTACTGCCATCTCAACTCTGTCCGCGTGGGTATATGAGAAAAGTGTCAATAGCTTAACGTGGGTCAGTGGTTCGTATGATCCTTTTCCAGGGTTTTTCACCACAAATAATACTGTCCGCCATGTATACCCTGTCTTGTGTTGAGATACGGCGATAAACCCAAAACAACAAGAACAACAATATAGAGAAGGGTATCCTTGACTTGTGTCTTTTATCTATTTGACATTGATTTGACTATTTGTATTAATATTAGAAAAAACATGTGCTGTTTTGAAGCAGACGGCTGATAAAAATGATTGTTTCAGTGTACTAGGGAATGTCATCGAAACGTCACAAACGTGAACTTACCTTGAATTTTCACATTTTTGTCAGACATTTATACTTTATATGTGTGCTGGGGAATATACTCGAAGCGATTTGTATGTGATTTGTATTTCTAACTTAGTTTAAAACAAATTTCAGTCATATCACTACAATGTCTGCAGTGACTGTTTAGAGTGGTTGTCTAGCACCAAGGTATCATGCCACAGACATGTAGCATGTCCCACACAGTCGCACTATTCTGACACCAAGCCAACCACTCCTAACACTAGCCTTTCAATGCTGAGCTTCAAGCGTAGCAGCTTTTAGAACCAGTTTTCTATGTTTTTGGTATGACTCGGCCAGGATTCGATCCCGCGACCTCTCGCATCCGAGTCGGACGCTCAAGCCAATAGGCCATTGAAGCTGTTCTACTTTATAACACACAAAGCGAGCTTACCTTGTATATTTAGCTGCATATTAACTGAAACATGCTAGGCCAGATCAGCTATAGTTAGAAAGTTGAGCAATCTACTTTTATATTTCATTTTGTTTGGTACAAAAAGACGGCATAAATAGTTGTGATTGCTTTATTTCAACTTAAGATCACGCATAAAGTGTGATTTTCAAAGTTGTTTGTTCTCAGCCAGCAATAGAAACATAGAGATTATGTCTTGTTCGTGTTTGAAACTACCAAAGAAAGGGCTAGTCCTTTTTAGGGCTATTGTCTTTCATTGCCTTAATAGGGTCTTCCACTTGGTTACGGAAACCCTCCTTGACAAGCTCTATCCAAAAAGCCTAACTTGATCATTTTCGGACCCACCGCTCAAAATTAACAATCTAATCCTCTCTGACAGTGGCTGCCTTTTAAATGACGTTTAGTCATATCAGCAAAAAAAAATATTTTTAGGGACATATAATATGTACACTTTTGTACTAGAAGATTGGCATAGATAGGAACGTAATTGAATTCTTCAACTCTACCATTTGATGAATTGCATCGTTGGCTTACACAATTTTTGCATAGGAAAATCCACTAGAAAAACTGGATTGAATTGGGAATTAGTAAGGCTAGCGCGTTTCAAGGCTGTCGACAGTGCTCATGCAACATCCAGGACATCAGTGGCGCCACCTTCCGGGACCTTTTCCGCCTTTTCCTCCGCCGGACTCCTCCATCATGATAACATGAGAGAACCAATTCTCCTTCGTCATTAATGGTGCCATTGCACCCCTAGCAAGGTACGTACTTCGATTGGTTGATAGGTTGAGTGCGTGATGGGTCTATTCCCACTCACCCAGGTCTAACATTCATATCATTAGCCCCTTTTTAGGGGTATGATATGACGACCACATTAAAAAGCGCACTCTGTGCGCATAAACGCCAGGAAGATATGGCACCATTCCATCTTCCTGGATAAATTAAATCACTGCCATATAAATAAATGGCAGTGCAAAATAGTGAGCATATGACCCTAGTGGCCGGTTTCACTTTAAATCCAACTATTTATTCATTGTATTCATCAGTATACAACAAATAACAGGGTTTTTTTGGTGTGTGTTTTACTTATTTAATTAAATGCATAAACAAATATAAATGCATATATGTCGATTAATTATTATAAAGAAATGGCTTGCCACTATACTAATTAACTTTCTTGTATATTTGATTACATTCTTCTGCAATTTTATTGCATCCTGTGTATTAGCTTTAACAGTCATCCACACAGACTGGCGTCGATACAAGATGTTCAAATATCCGCGCAGGTTATAATTAATGATCTGAAGATAGTTCCATATGAATGCGTTATATAAACCTGATTTTATTTCATCTTTGTACTTTTATTCATGGTTGTAAGTTGTCAAGAATGTCAGTTAGATTCTGCCTACATGACCTGAGTCTGTTAAGAGCGTTAGATTACATAGGATCTATATGTAGACACTGTCGTATGTTTTAACAATTATTAATAATAATCTTAATAATAAGAATTAGTAGCATCTTTGAATTAATGTCTCATTGGATGATGTGTTCAGACTGTTCAAGAAGAATTCATTAGTTGGGCTAGATCCCATCATTGGCAACCTCAAGGCATAATGACTAGTAATATCTGTCACGTGGAGTATATTGTGAAATATAATCGGAATAGAAGAGGTATGAAAGGAAAGAACCCAGCAATCGGATTCATTCCACGTGTTCCGGCTGTAGATTTGACCTCGATCTGAGCACTTGAAGTCGCGTTGTTGTCAACATAGTTCAACTGCATATGAGACGGGTCGGGAAGATATCCATCTTACATCTTCATTTATCGTATTCCGATTGTAAGTTTGCAGCCGTGTTTTATGTGGTACTTTGACATTGTTCAAGAGGTAAAACATTTGTTTGGACTGTTCAATAGAAATAGAAAGTTTTCTATTATTGGACAATACTATTATTCTGGAACTGTTGTGAATTATTCAAATTATTTCTGAACATCTTGAAAACGTCACGATTCTTAGCGGAGCAGTACATTACCAGTTTTGAAATGTATACGGAACTTTTCATTGTTTTTAACTTTCATAGAATTTTATCAGGATTATGTTGGATTCACTTCAGAGCAGTATAACTTCCTCCCACATTACTATCAAAAACTTCGATCATTAAAGTATTTGTTAAGTTTAACGATATTTAATGGTTTTCTTTCTTTTTGAAGCTACGTTTTTGACTCTCGAGTCGTAACAGAATGAAATAACTTGAATTTTTTTTTTAGTGCAAGTGACGTTTTGGGGAAATGAACGAGTCATACATTCTTACTTGGGCATTCTTCGCAAATGTCATCACGCAGAACCCAACATATATTATATGTTTTTGTATAGGTTCGAATAGTGCATTTTGTTGTATGATGTTTTTCTCCGGATAGCAAATGTGAATGAAAAAAGTATTTTACAG
Organism: Unio pictorum; assembly: GCA_030141615.1. Lineage (NCBI taxonomy): Eukaryota > Metazoa > Mollusca > Bivalvia > Unionida > Unionidae > Unio > Unio pictorum. Next base: position 7,366,797 of record JARLTB010000065.1, read on the forward strand.
GAGTGTCAAGACAAAGTTGCCTATTATCTGCTGTGCCGCTCCTTTGACATCTCCATGTAATTTCCTGCGCAAAATACTATGGCGTGTAAGTCATGCTTGTACTTCCTATCATAGTACACATGTTTACGCCAAGATAATATTCTTTATAGCAGACAATGTCATGGTATAAACCCTGAGGAGGTCCCAGTTTTGAATTCACATGGTCATCTTTATTACCTTGACGTACATTTGACTAATTTTATTGTAATCGTATTCATTTGCGTATCAACTTTAAAACGTCATTACCTATTTTCCAATTTTTAGCCATACTTGAAGCTGCATTTGAGGATAATTTAATTTTAAAAAATAATCAAAATGTATGAAACATAACACAGTGAGTTTTTCAATTTTGGTGTCTCTTTAAACTTTTCTCCCCACCCCACCCTATACAGTGACGAAGGGTATGGATGTACAATTCGTCACACAGTGTAAGATGTGTCTCCTCGCTATATATGTATATATGAAGTTTCCTAACACAATATTTAAAATGTGTTTTTAATTGAACAAATGTGCGCTGATATTGTCAACATGTCATGTTTGGTACTTGCATATGATCGTATTGTAGGAAAGTTCATAAAGGGTAACATTTGATCAAATACGGCATTACCGTAAATCGTTAATTTGCTGAATAAGATCCATTACAAATAGTCTCTAATTATACCAGTGTACTTGAATCTCATTTTAGACATCAATTATAAAAACGAGACTTTCAATAGAATGTTAGGTATGGCCTGGAAAATATTTTCTGTTGGTGACAAGATACATTATCTTACAGATTTTACAGTGCATAAAGATCGAAATTCCCATTCATGTTTGTGACCATTATGTTTGAAAGCCCACATACCTTACGAATACAATACAAGAGCACGTTAAAAAAAAAATAGCCTATACATCACCAAGCTCTCCAGTTGCAAAGTTTTTCTTTGCATGTAAACTTTACCATACAGGCATACATATCCATAAAATGTAGGGTAAAATTTTGGTACTAATCAATTTTGCTCTATTAAATCAAAGCGTATAATAGCTATTCAGAAAGAGTTCCTAGATATTTTCGTTTATTGATCGTTGCTACTGCACACATATGAAAGTATACAAAACGTGTTTTGATATTTAACACGTATATCAACATTTGTGCTAATTCTTTTTCTCCTTTTTCTATCATGAAGATGTGATATTCTGAAAAACTGGTATATTACTGATGATGCTGCTTTTGGAACTTTGCTTATTATGTCTGTTTTCAAATTCTTCACAATATGAAATGTAGCATCATCATCTTGAATGTGAAAATACTTATTTTTTCACAAATTCAATGAAACATATCCGTTATTCAGTCTTTTCAAGGTATCTCTCTCTCTCTCTCTCTCTCTCTCTCTCTCTCTCTCTCTCTCTCTCTCTTTTTCTCTCTTTCTCTCTCAATATCGAATGTAATTTGTTGCGCTAAACTAAACAATTTTGCAAATCCTTTTAGTCAAAATGTTCAATAATATATTCTAAAGATAATACTATGAACTATTATTATTATTATCTGCCTATATAGTGCTGAAAATGGCGTTAAACCCTACAACAACAACAATTATTATTATTATTATTATTATTATTATTATTATTATTATTATTATTATTTTATAAACTTTGACAGCCTAATTAAAATGTTCTAGACAAATCAAATATTGCAATGCTTGGTTATAGCAGTATTTGAAGTGAATGAAATCTGTTTGTCATTGCACGCGCATCATTTCAATTTTGAAGTTAGGAAAAGAACTCAAGGCGACAAAGGTGGGAATCAGGCGATTTTCTTACTGTATAATCAGCATTCATGTCATCATCAGTATCATCATCATCATTATCATTATCATCATCATCATTATCATCGTTATTATTATTATTATTATTATTATTATTATTATTTAAACTTTATAATAATGTTTTTCTCTTTCCTAAAGTAATTCAGTACAAGATTTACCCATATGACCCAATTTTGTTCAGTGTTCAACCATCCTCGTGTGCAAACTTATCAACATCTCTACCAATTTGATTGATGCTAGCAGTCACAGTCTGTTTCATCAGCAAATACCATGTAAAGTTCATTCTTAAGCGACAAATGCCAAATTGGTTCTAGTACACCATGTTTCACATATTTTATTCTGGTTTTCTTTTTGCTTTTATTTCGATGTCTCCTATCAAACTTAATACATAATTGGAACTGGACAGTTACTCCTTTCATTTTTCCATTGTTTGCTCATTATCTATCCTGTATATGTTTTGAGGGTCCAATCATAAAGTACCAACTTGCCATGAAATAATTCGCATCAAAGAAGCAAGCAAATGTTATTCAAGGAATGCTATCCAAGAAATATTATCCAAGAAATGTTATCAAAGAAATGTTATCCAGGAAATGTTATTAAAGTAATGTTATCCAAGAAATGTTATCCAAGGAATGTTATCCAAGAACAGTTAGCCCAGGAATGTTACCCAAGAAATGTTATCCAGGGAAACTTTCTTGCCAACCTTAGTCCACCTATAAAAATCCCTGTCTTTGGAACGTGTCTAAAATGGGTGCTAAAAGTTCTTCCACATTTGTTTGTTAGTAGTAAATCTTGTTTTAATGCTTCTGTCTTTTCGATGCGCTGATTGGTGTCTTATGCTAATAATTTCTGTATAATAATGATGTGCTAGAGTACATAAAATAGTCTTCTTTGTTATATAATTAATTCCTTCTTTTTACTCAATGGTATCTTATTTGCTTAGTTATTTATACTCATTTGGCTTACATTTCTAGATAATTCTGGATCTTTTGGCTTTTCGACTCATGCAGTTGTAGTACGTATTTCTTGGTCATTGTATATGGATACCTTTTTTAAAATGAATAACACTTAATAAGAAATGATTCTAAAAAGTGTTTGTCTATGATTTTGAAAGAATACTTTGGTGTAACAAAAAATAATAAAACCTCAGAAATCTATATTTGCACGTATAACCAACGTAACCAGATTAATTTCTACCTTTTTCAGCATCATTCCTGAACGTAAACACATCTCCAGAATCCATGAAAACGTTTTTTTAATTGTATCTACTTTTTTACGATTTTGTGGCAGTGAAAGAGAGGATTTTATTTAAAATTATTAGCATATTCAAAGTAATTGTAAAACTCACCTTTGTTAGTTTTACCCTAATCTTTTATTAAATAAACCTTACACATCTATACATGTTTTTGTGGTGTTGTTCCTCGCATTTAAGTTGATCTTATTCCATAATTAAATATACCTTTAACATTCTTAGTTTTAAAATGTTTGTATTGATGTTCTTATCTTCCTCGTCTCTCTGTGAAATTCTTACAATTGACCATTGTAAAATTTTTGTATTGATGTTTTTATCTTCCTCGTGTCTCTGTGTTTTAATTTTAATTGGCAAGATATAGCCATTATGGTGCTTATGTGCAGTAAAACTTTAATACCTGCATGCATAGAACCTGTTTCATCGTATATATTTTAGCAAAATATATTAACCTCCGGCGGGACTCGAACCCGCAATCCCCGGCTTAGGAGGCCGGTGCCTTATCCATTGGGCCACGGAGGCGTTGGAAGTTAAGTCGTACATTTATTATCATCATTGGACTAAGATACATTCTCCCGTCGAGTATTACAATTCCGCATATGCAATGTGCTGTTGTTTTTGTTCTTATTATTATTATTATTTTGTTCTTGTTATTATTATTAATGTACTTTACACCAATTCATTACTCAAATATACATTGTTGTGTCATGTGTTATATTTGTGCACATGTAACACGGTATTAGTATTAATTATTATTATAATTATTATAATTAGTAGTAGTAGTAGTAGCAGTAGTATTGTTGTTGTTATTATTATTATTAGTAGTAGTAATATATATATATATATATATATATATATATATATATATATATATATATATATATATATATATATATATATATATATATATATATATATATATATATATATATATATATATATATATATGGCTATTCTTTTTTAATTTTTTTATTCGCTTTAATCATACGAATAATTACGCGGTGAACGATAGACCTACCCTTTAAATTCGGTGTAAATATGTATCCGGAGATATTGATGATCTGAAATGACAGAGCTGCGTTTCAATTATTTTTTCTTAATTCTGTTAGTATTGTGTGTCCATTTTCTTTGAGAGTTTTCTTATAGTGGAATCATTAAAGACACTTCTTGAAATATTATTATTATTCCATTTTTTTTATAAATATTAACCCTGACGAATTTCCCGTTAAGTAGACCAGGCAAAATATTAAGACAGCACAAACCAGAAGAAGGAGATAAAGAAGAAAAAAAAAGGGGGAGGGCAATCAGCAGTATCAAATTATGACTGTATTTACTTTCTAAAAAATAAAAAAAAAAACAAGAAATAAAAACATAAGCTGTACATGTACATTTTGACAAGGTTTAAAGACTTTGTTTTTTTCTTCTTGTTTGCTGTTTATATTCAAGGTTTTTTTTCAGGTGGAGTGTAGAGGTAGAATCAACAAATGGTAAGAAAAAGAAAATCGCGAGACGGACACGAAACCAGGATATTTCAATCGCTGTGGATATGGTTGTATGTGTATGACGTGAAGAATCTGTAAAATGTGTTTAAATTGAATAAAGTTAACTACTTCTTTTTACTTGAAAAGAATTTACCGTAGCCACATGATCTACGCTACATGATATCGATCTGCAGGTAATACGAGTTATCTCTACTTTGCCCAAGAGAACAGGTGAATCTATGTTTTGTATAAAATATTAAGTACGGATTTATTTCCCTTGGATTGCCTGTCTTTTATTTTAATTTCGATAATAATAATAATAATAATAATAATAATAATAATAATAAATATAATATTCATAGTCATTGTTGCATCAACTGTTATTATTGTGCACATGGCATATCCTATTTTATTTGTTATTGTTGTTATTGTTGTTGCTAATAATAATAATAATACAAATACTATTATTATTATTATTATTATTATTATTATTAAAACAATAGCAAAATTTTATCAGCATTAGCATTAAAACAATAGCAATAAAACATTATCGGCAATGTTGAAATAGAAACAGTTTCTATATTTGGGGCATACATTTTTTTTTTTACAAAATATGCTCACTCAGCGTTAAGATTAACACATGTGCTTTTATATCGAATCTCGTGTAATTATGATAATTTCTAAGAACGATATAATTACATTTACCAACGAATTACTTGTATTTGGTGAAGCAAACATGGCAATTGTAATTGTCCTTTTAAATGAGAATAATTGCCTTCAATTGTAGAAAACATCATTTGTACGGGTAAAATCTGTATTATCTACCTGCACGTTTTAAAATATTTCCGTCAAAATAAACCGCCATTCCTACACTTCACAATAGCTTACAGTACGGTTGGGACACCACGACTTGGCGCGATTTCATGGTTGTTAAAGTGACAATTGGGTAGATAGTCATTAAACAATATTCAGTTCCACGTGCATGTTAACAAAAATAATAATGATGGTTTATTCAGTGTGTGTGTGTGTGTGTGTGTGTGTTTGTGTCTGTGCCTGTGTGCGCGTGCGTTTAACGTAGCCTGAGTCATGTTGCTATGCTGTATGACAAATTTATAGTCGTGATATATAGCACTAGGCATCATTCTACAAGCATGTAGCATAATGTGCACTCAGATACTTTGTTAGGCTGTCCAGTCTTAACTCTAACCTCTTAATGCTGAGACCTAAGAGAGGCAGCTGCTATTACCGTTGTAAACGTCCTTGGTATGACTTGTCGAGGGTTTCGAACGCGCGACCTCCCGCATCCTAAGTGGGTGCATTGACATAATTAACATTAGGTCATTAACATACGAATTTGAAAAACAAATATAAATATTGTCTACTGCATTATATTTTATGCATCTTGGTAATTTTACGAAGTACACAAGTCAACTCACCCAACCCACCCTCATCGATCCAGGGGTACATTACTTAACACACGGGAATTAATAAAGTTTTGTGGTAATTATGTTATTGCCCACACCGCATCTTGTTGACCTTATTGATCAACATTCTGCAACTATTATTAGTAGAATTATTTCGGAATATTAAGTACATTATACACAAAAGTTCCAAAATTGAAAGAATAAAGCAGACTTGTAACTAGACAGATTTAACACTTAAAATATGTGGCTGACATAGAATTGGTAATCGCTGTGGTGTCGCCACGTTTTGCCTAAATTGATAAAAGGTTTTATACGTTCGTGTTACGCTCCGAAGGTCTGAAAGGGTGTTTAGGGTAATACAAAATTCAAAAATAATTACGATTCGTTAGAGATTTGAATAGCTGGGAAATTTAATCCACAAAAACAGTACTGGCATTGCAATTTATGATCCCCTATCATTTTGCGCCTTGGGCAATATCTGTTTACAAAGTTGGTTGCGCAAGACATTATGTGTAACACCACACAACTAATTAAATAGTGCGCTTGCGCACAACCAATTTTCACCCGTCACATATGGCCGAAGGATAGAAAGCGAAATTAATTCAAAGTCAGTTAGTTATTTATCAGAGTAAGTTTTTAAATTAGTGTAGTGAAACGTAACCATCAAACACGAAACCTAAAAGCTTGTTTGCTCGCTCGAACTTTTAATTTCCTCACGTGGATACCACTACTACAAAAGAAACAACAGAAATGTATCTTGTTTCCGGAGAAGGTAAATTAAGAAATATCTGTCAAACATATTCAGAATATACACAGTAAGTTTTTAATATCTACCATAATAAATAAACATAAATAGACGTGGAAGGGAGGAAAACATATTACATTGTATTAAATAATATGAGACTGAACACGAGTTGTCTATGTCATCTTAGTCCGTTACAAAATTTTCAAAATATGACATTCTTATTTCAAAGATTCTAGAATCCGTTGTTTTCACGTGACGTCATCTAACGTGTGTACTTCAAGTTTGCCGGCTTGATTCTTTTCCCATGCAAACTGGCACCTACATGAAATCCATTGTTCTCCCAGACAATTATGAAGGTTAGTCTCATTTTGTGCGTAGGGATATCCTAATGCATCAAAGTATGTTCGGCATGTTAACAACTCAAGACCGAATTCGTGACTTTTCCCATTTTTCCTTCAGATAAAACAGCATTTAAAGTTTAACCATCTTTGCTACTATTTCATAAACGAATAGATCCATTCATAAGCAAATGCATAAACAAATGGATTCACAAACAAGTAGAAATATGTAAATCTTTTCAGTTTCTAATGGCTGAAATTAATCTTTATATTATTGCTCATAAAGCTAAACGGAAATGTATAATTTCATACTTCAAAAAGCATTTCAAGATTACTTAATTGTGACATTCTAAACAAAGTCATGCTCCGTTATGCATATGTTTCATTTATAAGCTTGTAGCCCAAAAATCATTGTACGGAAATACTCTTTCAAGATAAAATATTGGGGACATCGTATAATATATTTCTTTTTAAATTTCAATATTGTATGTTTGTCATATTTGCTAGCAATATTCATCTGATCGAGTTCGCAAGCTACAACAACTTGGTACTAGCCAACACACTGGGCCAACATAAAGCTTCATGAATCTGGACAAATAGAACCCATCATGACCAGATTGACTACATGCTGGATCAAACCCGTTATCGATCTGGCATCAATAGAACAAAAACAAGAACGTTCCCAGGTGCTGATGTTGGGAGTGATCAAGACTGCGTAATTATGAATTTCCGAGTGAGGCTTAAGAAAATTAACAAGCCAAAGAAAATCAGGCTCAAATTCAACCTTAAACGACTGAAGGACCCTAACATTTGCAAGACATTCCAAGCCACAATTGGAGGAAAATGTGCTCCACTCCTTGTGAAAGATGTTGATGTTAAAGTGATGACAGACAATTTCAACACAGTCATGACAACAGCTGCCAATACCATAATTGGCCTCCATCGTCCAAAGAAGAAAAACCTGGTTTACAGAAGAGATTCTGAATTTGTGTGATGCCCGACGAGACCTCAAAAACACCAGACACAACAACAGTGTTAATAGAATACAGACAAATGAACAAGAATATCAGAAAAAAATCTTGACGAAAGCAAAGGAAGATTGGATTGGATAAACGTGCACATAAATGGAGAGCAGTCTGATAAAGAAAAACAGCAAAACAGCATTTCAAATTGTGACAGACATCACCAGACAGAAGCAGTCAAGAGTCAGTACCAATCAAGACGAGAATGGAAAATGCCTGACAGAAGCAAGTTAAATTGCTGAAAGATGGAATGAGTATTGTACAAAACACTTTATAGCCATCCGTCCACAGGAGACCCAGAGGTGCTTGAAGTTCCAGACTCCACAAATGATGATTTCCCCATTACAAAGAAGAGGTGGAGCACAACAGAACAAAAATTCAATTTTAGGGTTCTATGTGAAAAGTACTCGCAACATCAACAAGACATCTATCATGTGTTCATAGATTTCAAAAAGACTTTTGACAGAGTGTGGCATGAGGCATTGTGGGCCACAATGAAGAATTACAACATGGGGGAAAAGTTGACCAATACCATCAAGCAGCTGTACGCCCAGGCTACCAGTGCAGTAATTACTCAAGGTTCTATAAGTAACTGGTTCACGACAACAATTGGAGTACGTCAAGGCTGTCACCTGTCACCCATGATTTTCAACATCTACTTAGAGCGCATCTTGAGCACAGCCCTGGAACACCGCTGTGGGACAGTCAGCATTGGAGAGCATAACGTCACCAACCTACGCTTTGTAGACGATATTGATGGGCTGGCAGGCAGTGAAGATGAGCTTGACTACCTTAGTGAAGAACCTGGATGAAACATCTTCCAGATTTGACAATGATATAAGCTCCAGAAGACAATGTTGATGACAAATAGTGCCAAACAAATCTCATTTAACATTTAAGTCAGTTAACAGGAACTGGAAAGAATGAGCCAGTTCAAATAGTTTGGTTCCATAATCACTGAAGAGGGATCAAGAACAGAACTTATGTCACCAGCAGCACGAACAACGGCAGCTATGTCAATACTAAGACCCATCTGGAGAGACAAGAATATCAGTCTGAAAACTAAAATCAGACTATTGAGAGCACTAGTCAGCTCAATCTTTTTGTATTCATGTAAGGCCTGGACCCGGATTGCAGAATTACAAAGAATGATCCAGGCACTTAAAATGAGATGTTACATAACCATCTCTTACATGGACTACATCACAAATGAAAAAGTGCGTAACACCATCAGGCACACAGTAGTCCAGTATGAAGACCTCCTCACCACTGTCATAAAGCTGAAATTGTAGAGCCAACTAGAGCCAACAGTCTATCCACAACAGTACTGCAGGCAGTATCCAGGTTGTCTGAAGGAGAGGTAGACAGAGAAAAAGGTAGACTGACAACATCACAGAATGGACAATAAAAAGATTTGCGAAGATGAAGGCATTACCACATGAGTGAGACAAGTGGAGGGAACTAGTCAGATGTTCAGCAGCAAAGTACCTCAACGACCACACTAGGTCAAGAGACTGATGATGATGATGAGGATGATGATGATGATGATGATGATGATGATGATGGTGGTGGTGGTGATGATGATGCATCTTTGCAGTTCATCTTCACTATTCATTTTTTTCGATATACTCAAGGGGACATCCATCTTCACTTTTAGCTTTATTGTTTATTTTGTGTTATAGGGGCACTTAAATATCAAGAATAATCCATGCATCAATTCAATGAATTAAATATATTTGTCGACGACTAAATCCGATTGTTATCTTGAATATACATAATGATGACAAAGGTTTATCAGAGAATCTATATGGCGGCGCAAGGTGGGCGCAGGTTGTATGATGGGTATTTGCGTACACAATCTTGACGTGTGCAAATACAACCAATCTCTGAAACATATGGTAAAAATTTTCATATATTGCAAGACGTATAACATCTAAAAGGAAAACAGAAGAAACGCGTGCGAATGCATTAAATAAACAAACAAAAATGAGAGAGAATTATGAAGGAAGAATAAAAGAGATAGAAAAGACAATATTGCACTGGTTACTGTCACTGTCACCAATTTCATTTTTTTTTTATAGATTTATTACCAATAATATAATTGTAAGTATTTTAAAAATATTTGTTTCCGTTGATATGTGTATACACGTTCAGAAATATAACTGAATTTGTTTTTTTAATTAGGCTTTGATTTGCAATGATAAATATACATTTACACAAGGAATTTGTTGAAATATATGGCAAAAGAGCCGAGATCTTCGGATATTAAAGGGGCAACTTAAAAAGAAGTGTTCACCGTTTTCATAGTATACCTACTTGCATTGATGAAGGTGATAACTAAGCTGAATCTGCTAAAGTCCGAACTAAGGGGACTACACTGCGTGTCTGAGTTTATTACGTACGTATAACGTTTGTCAATAGCATATTACAGTCGTAGCACGTTATTCGGAATAGAGAAACTATTTGTTTCTTCTTTTAGATAGAATTATTATAAGAATTTCTTATATATATATATATATATATAAATCAGGTCTGAAAAATCTGAAGTCTTGCAGTGATTACTGAGATACTTTCTAAGTTGCGTAGACAAAATACGGATGCCTCGCATATAATTGTGGAAGGTCTCTTAGATAATTAGCCTTTGGCTATTTATAATCGAATGCATTATACACAGTCGCTTCTTTTTCGCTGAGCAGGATTCTCCCAACCTATATCCTCATAAAGTAAACCTACATATTCTTTTAGAACAATAATTTGGCAGACCAGTAACGATTTGTGCAGCTTCCATCTTAACTTTCTTCCTAATCTTTCCGAGTATTCGATCGACCTCAGAAGCATATTTAAATAGTGAATGCATGAATTGCGTAAATTGCGTATATTAATCGTGCGCAACATTGACACATATTTAAATGCATTCTGAATAATACTACAAATATTTTAGGCCATTTATCATTTATATTATTAATTCTAGGTGTCTATGAAATTAAACAGGAATCAAATTTATATACTCGAAACAGAACATCAAAAAGGGAAATATCAGTTTGTCTGTTTGCAATTAAAAAAATGTCAGTTTTCTAGGTATCGACGTTAACAATCTAGTCTTTTGCTGATGGAATAATATTTTTGTTTTCTCTTAACAACATTGCTACTGATCTTTTGTACTTGTAGACGATGTTCTAAAAGGTGTATGTTAGGAATATAGCCTGGCTAGCGAGTTCTTGTTGTCTGCTACATTATTGATGTAAAAAAGAAATAGTAAAAGACCTACAATGGTGCCTTGGGAAATCCCCATCAATTTGTTGACATATGGCTCAGTAGCACCGGCTTGTTAAGCGGATTTTTAGCCTTTATTGAGGTTTTCACTATTCTTTCATACACTATTGTCATGTATATCTATATTTTTCAATTTTTGCCCATGACTGTAATTCGTAGTTATTATCTGAAACGAACATCTTACGTATCAAATTTTGTAGACAGTTATATATTCTATTTCAGGTTATTACGATCATTAATAATAATAATAATAATAATAATAATAATAATAATAAGCTTGTTTACTTGATTGGGGTTATTTGCCAGTGGATATGTGAATAATGTAGGTTCCTGAAAGAATCAAGTATGTTCCCCTTAGATTGATCAGTTGAGTTCTTTTACGATACGGAACTACTTGCTAGATGGCACGTAGTGAGTAGGAGAAAAAGAATGGTTTAACTCCGTATGGTTGCATATAAGGATAATACTGAACAATTGATTTTATTTATATTTATGATTCCTATTTTTGATTCTTATTACATACGTTTGTGTGTTGATATCTGTCTTCATTTAATGTAATTCATGTTGTGGCTAGGTCATTTAAGAGGAGACCTTTCTTAGGATTGCTCATTGGCATTACAATGTGCCCATTGGACTATGTTATTATACAGAAACTATGGTGAATTATTCAAATGCGTTTCATACAATATTTTTGTGATGCATCAGGACTATTGTCATACTGATACATACAAGGATATGAACTTCATTCGGAACTTTCAATTATTTTGAATTTTAATAGAACATTTAATGATTATGTTAGATTCAAATCGTAATACGGCAAGTTCCTCTTTAATTTCAATTTATAACTGATATAACAGGTTTCATATTATATATTTATTTATATCTGTGTTGGTATCTAAATTTCTGCAACTATATTTCAACATTTTGTAATTAATTGGATTGGATTCAGTCTATATAATATGGTTTATGAATAATAATTGTGATTTATACAAGTATGTTTTCGAAACTTTAAAAGTAATAAGCCAGGTATTTTCCACAACTACGTTTTAACCTGTAATACGGCAAAAGTAGTAGAGTTTAGAGTTTCAGACTTGTTGCTTAGTTTTGTGGACTCCATCAATGAATGGAGTTAAGCATTGTGTATAGTTATAAATTCCAATCATGAAGTTCAAAATATTCCTGAGGCATATGGTGCATGACATTATATTATGCCTCGCATATGTTAGAGAGCATAATAAATTAAACCTAAATTTACAGCATAATTAATTGACACAAATAAGATGAATGGAAGGATTAAGTTTAAGGAGTTTTCATTGGTCTATGTATTTTCTGGAGCAAACGAAAATGATACCTTCGTTTAATTTGCATTATGATTATTATTTCTGCGACTTGGCTTTTCTCCTTTAGATTGGGATTTGATATGACCTAAACAATTTGCATCAGGTATATAAAAATTAATCCGAATTTGCCTCTTTCTCATATTGCGATTTAAGGTTTGCAAGATTTAATGCGATATAATGTGACTCAGTTTGTTTTCATATGGTATGCATGCCTCGTTTTCACGGACACATATACCTTCTCTTCTGCCACCAAGAGTGTAATTTACAGTTTGTTTTCTGCAGAAACTTATAAATATTTCACTAGGTTTCGCAAAATCGTGTTCTGTTTGGTTTTAGAGGATTCGTATGAGACTCGTTCTATATACTTGGACATGAATTTTAAAGTTATTTTTCAATTGATCGATTTCTTTCATTAATATTTCCATACATTACTGACGACAGTCTTTATTGAATTGGTTCTTCTTCCACTGGTATTTAATTTAGATTACAGGAATAAACTGACTTCCTTAGTCACACGTTTGTACTAAAAGGACACAGATAATTGGCAAGGTGCGTATCTGTGTCACCATGTCATATAGTGGACCCAAACAACGTAGATGTCAACAAGTCAATGTGCTGTAACTTTAGGTTTTGTTTATCACGTGGGAGACTCTGTATTAACTTCAAGCCATCGGAGCACCTCCTCCAAATATCCGACTGGAAACTATCTTCAGATTTATACACTGGAGCTCCTGGTGTGACCGATGTCTTTAGCTCAGCGGGATCTGATCCACTATTGATGGAGGCTGATCTACACAATTGATGCGGTTTCATCAGCGTTGATAGGGGATGATACACAGTTGATTTTTTCTCGACGGCAATCGTCCTGATGAGTTTGGTCTTGTGTTTCAGTGAAATGAAAGTGATTTGGAAAAGTCAAGACTCTGCTCTGGGATTATGCAAACAGCTACATGGGCCTAATATTCTCCAGTTTCTTAAATCTCTGCTTTAGAATAGTCGTATCCGTCCGTACACAGTTGTTTGTTTTGCCGTTGCAAAAATTCAGAATGTTATTGGGCCATTTAATTAGGTCGCCTATTAACGACTATATAACTGGTCCTCAAGTCGACAGATTCAAGTATGTGGTCTGCTTGAGAACAATTATCTGAGATACTTTTTGACTTAACATGACAGTGAGAAACATCGTCATTGAAGATATTGTCATTAATGGCAGTTTGTGCGCCTCTTGTTTTACCAGCTGTAAATTAAATCAATCTCTCCCAAATTTGTATAGGTTAATTCTCCAAGTACGTTTATTGTTAATACTAGGGAGAAATGGGGGCATATGCAAAACGTCTGCAATCTCTTATCAATATTGTTCTGTATGCATTAGAACTTCCAAATAATTGATAACATTAAAAAAAATTAACATTGATTACCCGCCAGATGTACCCTTGAGAACAATATATTCCTTGTTGGAAATCTGGGAAGGATCGAAATGACATATATAATTAGTTTCTGAATCACTGTTGGTGACAAATAGGTCATCGGTTTTGTAGGCGTACGAATAATCCCAATATCAATTTTGAACGGCAACACATATTCCAGGAACGCATAAAATAAACTTGTACCGTTCTTATGTGCCTATTGATGATTGACAGTGAATTATTGATGAATTCCATTAGTGACATGGTTTGATGAAATGAAGACATTGAATGAAAAGAAAATGCATATACCGGGCATATTGTGTCAACGTAATTGGTTGTTGTTGTTGTAGTAGGGTTTAACGCCATTTTAAGCACACGATAGGCTATACATGGCGGCCAGTATTATTGGTGGAGGAAGAACCCGAGAAAAACCCCGGAAAGAACCACCGACCCACGAGAAACTACTGGCAAGCTTTCTCACATAACTACATTATCCAATTCTTAGACTCGAACCCATGCAGACAGAGGTGAGATGGCAGTGATCCGTAACGGAGAGCGCTTTAGACCACTTGGGGCCACTGGGGGCTCCCTTCAACGTAATTGGAACAAGCACCAAGTTCCCGTGATAAACAAATCAACGTTTCGTAGACAACAGTGGTAGGAATGTTGATTATTGCAATTATACATCTTTAATTAAGACAATTAACAAAACTGAATGAAATAGATATATTTGTCAACAAAAGATGTTCTCACCTCCGACGGGACTCTAACCCATGATTCCCAACTTAGGAGACCGGTGCATTTGTTTTTATTTTCGTTTTCTTCACCAAGCGTAAGTTAAAATTATATAGCCAGTATGTACATAATATTTTATAGTAATATATTACACAACAATAAATCTACAAAGTGATAAATAATTTCTCCTCTTACATTCTCATTAACGGATTATCTTGTATAAAATATTTTGTAATTAAAGCCTGGTTTTTGTCTTTGTAATGTTGTTAGCATATAATATGTATTTCCTAGTCAAATAAAAAAAACACAAAAAAATCAATTGTGCACACGTACCATAAGGTTGATATTGTTAGTAGTAGTCGTAGTAGTAGTAATAGTAGTAGTAGCAGTATCGCATCTAAATAATTATCCTTCTGTTCATAACACAATTAGTCATTTACATTATTTTTACAAACATAAACATTGATGGGCTATTCGATTTTTATGGCATGTAGCGATTTAATTTAAAGCGCTTCTGACGAAGGCAAATAAATAAATAGTTTTCTTTCGTGACACTGGTAAGCATAGCTTTTGAAAGTGTTTGAGTTATTGGAGTAATCCGTAAATCCGTAAACGTTACAAAATGGAATCAACAATAGTTTATTCAACAGCAATTAAAGAAGTCTATAATTTGCAACAAATCATGTTCAGTAAGTATGTGAGAAAAAACACTTTATTTGTAATATTCTCTCTCTCTCTCTCTCTCTCTCTCTCTCTCTCTCTCTCTCTCTCTCTCTCTCTCTCTCATGTGTCAAACTGTTTGACTTAAAAGGAGAAACTCGACCACTGAAGACGTCAATAACGCACTAAGTTTGTGTTATGTAAAAGAATTTCTGTTATGTATGTTGTGATTAGTTTTTCATAACCTTCTTCTCATTTCTTGCTATGAGAAGGAATTACTCGTAAGTTGGGGAACGTCAATATCCATGGTAAGAGAGAGAGAGAGAGAGAGAGAGAGAGAGAGAGAGAGAGAGAGAGAGAGAGAGAGAGAAGGAAGAATTCAGGCTCTCTTAAAAGGGAGCGCCGCCGCGATGATAGACAGCTACACTACATCTGAAATTTGAAGAATCAACGTCAGTTTCCTGCTGATACGTATAACTTTATTTGAATAATCAACACACATATATATTACTACATTCTAGAAACACTTCTAAAACTTTATAATAAAATTCATAGAATACATATTACATTTTCATCTTTAAGCTTTCCAACTTCATTTTATTCATATAATTTCAAGATAGCAAAAGCATTAAATGTAATAACAGTTAATGCACTTTACTCATTTTAAAACAGAATATTAAGAATATTGATTTAGAATATATTGCTAGAAATTACTCTTTCTTACTTAAGAAATACTTTATTTTAACATTAAATCAAGTATGAAGTTGGTAGCTAATTCAACTAATTCAAACCTTTATAATTAAAGTTACATAAATATAAATTCTTTAAAACATTTAAACATTCCATTACAATGTATTATAAATAAAGAATTCAATAGTAATGTTGCACACAAAACAATTTTACCATTAAAAATCTCAATCATTAAAAATACTTATTTCTTACAAGAAATTATAACATGTACAGTTGCCTACCTGAAATTTGAAGAAAGTTACTCGATCTTCATTAACCGAATTGAACTCATGCCAACACTAGGTCAGAAACATATTCTTACTAATGTAGCTTAGAACTATAGCTGAGCAGGCAAAAATCCATGTATTATGGTATGCAATCTTACAAAACACTATACATTAGTTATTTTTACTGATGTTAGGGAGTATACTTATACACACTGCCTTTTTTACTACACTTGTTTAGCAACCTTTCCTATTCTGTATAGTTGTGTTACAAAAACAAATGAAATTACCTTTTAATATATTTTAGAAACTACTACATATAAATAAATAAAACATTACTTTAATTCAATTCAAAAGAAAATATCAATTTATTCATTTTTCTACAAATTCAATCCTAACAATACCCTCTAGTTAATTTGAGCCGAGTCCTCGAGGCTCGAAAAGAAAAATCAATTTTATTCATCAAACAAGATGAAAGGTCAAAAATACAATGATAAAAAAACGTTGCGAGACATTTTCGCAAGGTTTAAAAATACAATGTAAACACTGCAAATACATTGCAAAATACCAAGTAAAATACAAAAAATACAATGAGAAGGTAGTACATTGCAAAATATTAAATTAAAAAAAAAAATACAATGAGAAGTACAATGCAAAATATTTGATAAAATTCCCAAAACACAATGGGAAGTGTATTGCACAAACCTCAGTCAAATTCTCAAAAAATACAATAAAGAGTACAATGCAAAATTCGTGAAAAGGATTCCCCAAAAAATACAATGGGAATAAAACTTCACAGCATTGAATACTTTGATAAGATATATATATTTATTAAACACATAATTCTACAAAACCTACCTCTAAACTAGGCTTATCAGACGATTGTAAAACAAAATAATAGCATACAGTTCTTGTTATCTTTATTTTTCTTTTTCTATTTTAGTGTAATCTTCCTTTGTGTCCTTTTTCTGTATTTCTTTTTCTCTTTTATATGTTATTCGTATAACATTAGCAGAACATATTTATGGATGAATACTTATTATATCGAGAGTTTGGAACTGACAATTTAATGTTGCACTAGCCTTAATAACCATGACGTATGTTCACTTGCAATCAACTTTGACCTGTGCGTGTATGAATATGTAACGCCTTTGAATTAACCTAAGAACAATGAGTGAGTCTAGTGCAGCTTGAAATGTACGTGTTTTATCAACGTTATCTTTGACGCGTGAAAGAGAATGTACTGCCATTATCTTTTCAAATGAATTTTTCTCAGAACCTGGCCGTATATAGACCAATAGCTGCTCATGTCTTGAGAGCTATGCATTACGTGATCTCTGTGTCGAATAATTATAATCGCACGGACATTTTGACGAGTTTATCATTTATGGCGAATGCGCCAAGACACCGTACCATAAGGTACATACTTTCATACAAATGGTATGAAATCGTGAGGGATAAACCTCTAAACATTGTCAAACCATGCAGTAATGAGATTGCTGTATTATACCGCGTATTCTTTTTAAGACGTATTATAACTGAAATAATATCATTATGTAGCTACATTTGACATCCTTGTAACAATATTCGATACGTTCAATGCAACAAGTCCGTGTAAGCCTGATTTAAACTGTGAATCCACTTATAAGCTGAACTATACAAAAGTGGGGGATGCTGGAGATAACCCATGTTTTAAATTGTTTGTTTTTATGTTGTTGTTTGTTCTGATACCATGTACTCTGCATTCAGAGTTAAAAAGAAACATATGCCTAAGAACCAATCCAAATTTCATCCATACCTTAAGAGAAAGAAAGAGAACTGAGAGATTTGGCGCCAGAAAGAAGAAAAGAGAAATAGAAGGTATGAGAAAAAATAATGGAATGGACGATAGGACTATAATTTTCTCTTCCAAATACGAAGGAATTTGTTCTTTTTTATGTTTTCAGAATTTCGTATTGAATTCAATTACGAAATATTCGACTTCGTCGTTTGCGACGTGTGTTTGATTGTGTGCGTGTTCTGTGAAATGCTTCTTTTAATGCCTGAGAAACATTCTCCGTTGGCTGCCATGATGGTGTGGATCCATCTGACCACTTAACCAAATAATGCTTCTTTCCAGAAATCCATTTGGATTTCAACAGTTTATCAACTAAGTACCATTTGGTACCATTGTTGGATGGTGATTGCTCATTGCTCGTTTGATCATTTGATGTTTGTGTTGACTGTGGAGGTGTACTACTTGTGTCCGGTGTCGGAGGTCTATAATCCCTAGGATCTTTATAGTGCTTAAGCCTGTTTGCGTGTACAAGTGATTTCATTTCTTTATTGTCTGAACAACGACGTAATCTGTAGGTGCTATTCGGACCTACTTGAGTGATGTAATATGGACCTTCCCAACGAGGATAAAGCTTTTTTGATAACCCTACAGGTATATGTGAGATTTGTAAATGTACATAATCTCCAACGCGAAAGGATGGTTCTTTTGTTTTCTGGTCAAACCTCTGTTTGCTTGTGCTTTGTGCTTCACGTGTATTTGCTTTAGCTATTTCTTGAACTATTTTCAATCTTTGAATCAATTGATCTATGTACTGTTGTGTTTGTGTTTGTACAGTTTCTTTAGGCGTAAGAGATACATCTAAGGGTAAAGTCATTTCTTTCCCAAAGACTATGTAATACGGTGAGTATCCAGTAGAATTAACTGCTGGACTCATTCGGAATGCCATCATTACGCTGGGTAATATGGACGGCCAATCATCTTGATGTTTGCTACAGTAAGCCCTCAATGCCTGACTAATGGTACTATTTTTCTCTCACAGAGACTGTTAGTTTGAGGGTGGTATGAACTAGTATGGTGACGTGTTACTTGAAATAATTCACAAAGTGCGAGTACAATTTGAGACATAAAGTTGCGTCCACGATCACTGACAAGTGTTCGCGGTGCACCATAACGTGTAAATATCTCATTGTACAAAACACTGGCGATTTCTGTTGCTGTTTGGGAACGTAAGGGAAAGGCTTCACACCAATGTGACAAACTATCTGTCACCAATAAGATGTATTGATAACCTTCCTTACTTTTTGGCATGCACAAAATGTCCATGTGCCACCTTGAGAATACGTCTTCTGGGGGCAATGGGTGCAATGGAGCTTTTCGTGCGTTTGTGTCCCGTTTAATGAGCTGACATTTAGAGCATGATGTAATGTAATCATACACATTTTGATACATTTTAGGCCAATAATATTTCTGTTTGATAGCTTGATATGTTCTTTGAACACCAAAATGACAACCTCCTGCTTTTGAATCGTGATAAGATAGAAGGACATCGAGTCTCAAATTTGTGGGTAAAGCAACTTGTTTTATGAGTTGATCTGGAGAAGTTTTATGTTTTGTACGAGGCTGGAAAAAATGATGTAAGACACCATTGATTAGTTCATATTGATTTGCTTCATATGGAATAGCTGTTGCACGACGAGTGTTTTCTGGTAATATTCCTTGTTCTAAGTAAACATACATGTCCTTAAAATCAGGGCACTCGCGCTGATATTGGGCGATATCCGCTAGTTCTTCAGAACTACTGCTAGGTATGTTATCATTAGTATGTACTGGAAATAGGTTAGTAGCATCTTCAGTATCGTAAAAGAATGTAATTTCTGTAATTTCTTCTTGTACTGGTGTTTCTAACTGAGCCTGAGTGTTAGTGTATGCTGGAGATTTCTCTAATTGGCTGTCAGTCTTAGCTGTTTGGTCGTAGTTTCGACGTGAGAGTGCATCTGCATTTGTGTTTTTATGGCCTGGAGTGTATACGATATCAAAATCGTATTCCTGTAAGCGAAGTGACCAACGAATTAGTCTATTCGAAGTGTGTTTAACTGTCTTTAGCCAAACTAATGCCTTGTGATCTGTAATGACAGTAAATTTCTGATGTGATAGGTAAACATGATATGTTCGGATACCTTCTAATACCGCTAAACACTCCTGTTCAGTTACTGACCATTGTCTTTCAGCATTTGTTAATGCTCGTCCACCATAAGCAATGACATGCTCTTTGTCGTCTGTCCCTATCTGAGACAAAATATAACCTAGAGCTGTACCACTGGCATCACATGTGAGTCTAAATGGTTTATTAAAATCAGGATAAGCCAAGATAGGAGCTGTGGTCAAGGCTGTCTTAAGAGTTTCAAATGCTTTTTGACACTTGTCTGTCCAAAGAAATGAACTGTCTTTTGTCAATAACTTATTTAAAGGTGTTGCTATTGTAGAATATCCTTGGACAAATTTTCTGTAATAATTGCAAAACCCTAGAAAACTCCTAACATCTTTCTGTGTTTTTGGAACAGGAAACTGTTTAACTGTGTCAATTTTGGACTCATCTACTTTAATTCCTTTTGTTGAGAATTTATGACCAAGATAAATAACTTCAGATGCTGCGAATACACATTTTGATGGTTTGTGTGTCAAGTTTGCCTGACGTAATCGATCAAAAATAAGTTCAAGGTGTGCTAAATGTTCTTCAAATGAATTGGAACAAATAATAATGTCATCTATGTATGCAAGACATGTTGACCATGGTATGCCTCTAAGTACATGACCTAAAAGAATGCAATATGTGGCGGGCGCGTTTCTGAGTCCATACGGCATTACATTCCATTGGTAAAGACCACGTGATGTTATGAAAGAGCTCTTATGTTTTGTCTCTGGATCCATTTTAATTTGCCAAAATGCTGAATTTAAATCTAATGTACTGAAAAGACATGGTTTAGTTTGTCCAACTGCATCAATTACATCTTCTAATCTTGGAAGAGGGAATGTCATTGGTTGTGTCACTTGATTAAGTTTCCGATAGTCAATGGCAAAACGATATTCCCCATTTTTCTTTTTGACTAAAACAACTGGAGATGCATAACTCGAAGAACTGGGTTCAATTAGTTGGTGTTCTAATAATTCATCTACCTGTCTATCAATTTCTTTATTGATGTGCGGAGACGCACGATAAGGTTGACAACGAATTGGCATGGAATCACCAGTCTCTATTCGATGAGTAAATACCGCAGTACTTCCTAATTCATCTAAGTTCAAGGCAAACACATCCCTATGTTTATTCAAAAATAATTGAAGTTCTTGTTTTTGATTTTCTGACAAATCTGAAGAGTGTAAATCAAAATTAATTGGTTCTTGTGATTTACTAGTTTGTGTGTCCACAATGTCAGGTGTATCAGATGTGATATTCTTGTCATAAGTGTCCTCACTAACAGTGAATATGGTTTGTGGGTGTAGTACGTCTACATAAGCTAGTACGGTATTTGCCTGTATGTCTATAGCTTGTGAAGTAGGATTCAAGATCTGAACAAAGTTATTTTTCGAAACCGTTACAATTGTTCTAGCTGTCAAAAATGTGGAGTTTGACATATTATGAGATGGTTCTAGTAAAACAGGTGTCCCTTTTTTGATTTTACTGATATGAATAGGAATGGAACAACTTGAGTTTGGTGGAACCCTTGTACGTTTGTTTACACGTGCTAATCCTGACTCAGTACGTATCAGATTGATAATTACCGTATCGTCTAGCAAAGAGAGCGTTTGTGTATCTAGATTCACTACTGCTTTGTATTTAGTGAGAAAATCGAGACCCAGAATGACTGAATGTTGTAGGGCCGGAATGACGTGGAATGTATGAGAAAAACTTACACCTCCTATTTTCAAATTAAGTGGTATCATTCCAAAAATTTCGTGACTTTCGCCCCCTGCTGCGATAATATTATTGAGATTTGAAGGTTGAATTTGACGTGAATTGAATCCTGCGCGAGAAAGAAATTTTAAGTTGATGGCCGAAATAGACGCGCCTGTGTCTGCTAATGCATTCGTGATTTTGTTTTTAACATAAAGAGGAACAAGATTTTTGTGAATAGGTGTGACTAATGTGATTTGTGGTTCTCGAGTTTGTTTGTGGCAAGGTTGTGACCTTTGATTTGGCGCGAATTTATATTGTTGTTGTGGGGTAAAGCATACTCGTGCAAAATGACCTGTTTTGTGACACAAGTAACACTTTCTATCGAGCGCAGGACATAATCTTCCGTGTGATTGAAAACAAATACCACATCTGAGACAAAATGGCTTACGACTATGTAGTTGTGGCTGGTAGCGCGCAGCCCGAGTAGGTAACTGATATGTATTGTTATCGCTAGATTTATGTACTGAACTGGAGAAATAGTTTGGAAAATTAACTGTCTGAGAAGACGATGTATAATGATGGGAATTAGAGCCTTGCAGCCGAAATGGTTTGTTTTTGGCACGTACGAAGGGTTGAGATATTACATGTACATTGTTTTCTGTGTTCTGTTCTGAGCTGACTGCTTTAATTTCATCTTTAAGATGTTTAAGTTCCTCTAAAATTGTGCTAAGTGTTGACCAATCATCATTCTCAGTTGCGACAAGAGATTTCTCTGCTAGATTTGCGGCTTGTCGTAAATCATCCATATTTGTTGGATTTTTATTCATTACGATTTGTTTAATAGCTGGTTTTAAACCTTGTAATGCAACTGCTAACAATATTTCATCTGAGATAGTTTGATTATTTGCAATTTGTAAGAGACGAGTCAAATAGTCCAAAACTGTTTCAGACGATTCTTGTCGAGTTTGTAAAATTGATAGATCTAAAATGATATCGTCAGTGTGAAACCTAGATGTAAAGGCAGTTACTAGACTTGACCAGTTATTCCTAACGTTATCAGGTAGCGATTCATACCATACTTTAGCATGTTGTTGGAGGTGAAAAGGAAAAGCATTCAAAATTTTAGATTCTGACAAATCATAAAAATTAGCCCATTGTAAAAAATGATTTAGCCATTTAACAGGATTTTGTGATTGATCACCTTTAAAAATATCTAATGTGATAAGAGACATACCTGTACTTGAGAATCTGGTGTTTCCAGAGAAAAATTGCACTTCTATGAATAATGTCAATAGTAATGGGTCACATTAAATGAATTAAACGGCTTAACTCACAATGTTCTGGGCGTTGATAGTAAATGTATACATAGTTAATTTGCCGTGTAAAAGTACTTTTTGTTGTGGAATCTATGAGCTGTCGAAGGTCACTGAAGTGCTGCTGCTGACGTAGTTTTGTGGGATGAGTTGATAGTCGTCTGCGTAAGAACCTGATTTGGTTTCCAATCGTTGTCTACGTAGGATCAAGGAACCATAGTCGAATGGAGTGTGCGTCACTAGAACTGGATAGCGCGTAGATACTGGTATATACATTGCTAGGAATCTGTGAAGCCATTCCAGCAAGTAGAATCACGAATCAGTCACGTGAACAGCTATCTGTATGATACAGGCAAGAAAATGCGAACATTGGCGGTATGAAGTCTGACGATCGTAAATATGTTAGTGCCAATCTCCCCCATGAATCGTAATTATAAACACTCCTTCAAAGAAATAATCACTCCGCTGGCTTTGCGAGAGGGTACAGAGATTTGTAACATTCTCCATCCACTTGTTATGTAAAAGAATTTCTGTTATGTATGTTGTGATTAGCTTTTCATAACCTTCTTCTCATTTCTTGCTATGAGAAGGAATTACTCGTAAGTTGGGGAACGTCAATATCCATGGTAAGAAAGAGAGAGAGAGAGAGAGAGAGAGAGAGAAGGAAGAATTCAGGCTCTCTTAAAAGGGAGCGCCGCCGCGATGATAGACAGCTACACTACATCTGAAATTTGAAGAATCAACGTCAGTTTCCTGCTGATACGTATAACTTTATTTGAATAATCAACACACATATATATTACTACATTCTAGAAACACTTCTAAAACTTTATAATAACATTCATAGAATACATATTACATTTTCATCTTTAAGCTTTCCAACTTCATTTTATTCATATAATTTCAAGATAGCAAAAGCATTAAATGTAATAACAGTTAATGCACTTTACTCATTTTAAAACAGAATATTAAGAATATTGATTTAGAATATATTGCTAGAAATTACTCTTTCTTACTTAAGAAATACTTTATTTTAACATTAAATCAAGTATGAAGTTGGTAGCTAATTCAACTAATTCAAACCTTTATAATTAAAGTTACATAAATATAAATTCTTTAAAACATTTAAACCTTCCATTACAATGTATTATAAATAAAGAATTCAATAGTAATGTTGCACACAAAACAATTTTACCATTAAAAATCTCAATCATTAAAAATACTTATTTCTTACAAGAAATTATAACATGTACAGTTGCCTACCTGAAATTTGAAGAATCAACGTCAGTTTCCTGCTGATACGTATAACTGATCTGACCTGATTTGCGCATTTCTATATATACGTTCGCGGCCAGATACAGGTCAGGCAAGGTCATACCCTTCTACGCATCAGACAGAAAACTACGAACTCCCCAACCCGGTGGAGACCAGTTCTAACTGGTAAAAACCACATTACTTACGTCATAAGACTCAATTCTGTTAATCATCTACACCGGCCTTAACGACGTCAGACCAAATATGGATATCCGTTAGTTGGAAGCCATCTTGTTTCAGAATTTCTTAGAGTGGAAAGTTACTCGATCTTCATTAACCGAATTGAACTCATGCCAACACTAGGTCAGAAACATATTCTTACTAATGTAGCTTAGAACTATAGCTGAGCAGGCAAAAATCCATGTATTATGGTATGCAATCTTACAAAACACTATACATTAGTTATTTTTACTGATGTTAGGGAGTATACTTATACACACTGCCTTTTTTACTACACTTGTTTAGCAACCTTTCCTATTCTGTATAGTTGTGTTACAAAAACAAATGAAATTACCTTTTAATATATTTTAGAAACTACTACATATAAATAAATAAAACATTACTTTAATTCAATTCAAAAGAAAATATCAATTTATTAATTTTTCTACAAATTCAATCCTAACATTTGTATAACAATCTTCATATACGTCGGTGTCTAACGCGTATGCAGGTGTGTTCCAGTAACATTTGCTTGCAGAACAAGTGTGTGTGTGTGTGTGTGTGTGTGTGTGTGTGTGTGTGTGTGTGTGTGTTATTAGTATTTGTAAGTTAGGTGATATTAGACCCACAGACGGTTGTGGTTTCGAACGAGAATTTGCCAGTCTGACATTTCACAACGAGTTATCCTTGTGCCAGAGGCGTAGCTAGAGTGTTTGGCGCCCGGGGACAGTATTCATTACCCTTCCCCCACACCTCAACTCTGAAACTCATTATTTTCATCAATAAAATCACCATTACCCGTTACAACCTATTCCAAAGCCTATTTTGGCGCCCCCACTAGTATGGCGTCCGGGGACATATGTACCCATCTGCACACACACACACACACACACACACACACACCCGCTACGCCTCTGACTTGCGCTACGTATATTCTTTATTTATCAATCTCATATCCAGTCCAGTATAATATTACTTGCTGTTATGTAAAAGAATTTCTGTTATGTGTGTTGTGGTTAGCTTTACATAACCTTCTTCTCATTTCTTGCTATGAGAAGGAATTACTCGTAAGTTAAGGAGCGTCAATATCCATAGTGGTAGAGAGAGAGAGAGAGAGAAAGAATTCAGGCTCTCTTAAAAGCGTGCTGCCACGATGATAAGACAGCTACACTAAAATGATAAGGTCGCCAGCTACCAGCTATATCTGAAATGATAGCCGTCGCCGATGATAGACAGCTACATCTGTAATGAGAGACAAAACATCTATTTGTTTTGTCGGTACGGAACTGACCTTTATTTAATTAAACAACACAAATATATTGACTACATTCTAGAAACACATCTAAAAACTTTATAATAAAAGTTCATGCAATACATATTATATTTTCCTATTTAAGCTTTCCAACTTCATTTATTCGTATAACTTCTGCATTTTAGAATATTATACAAATAGTTAATTCTCAATCAATTTCAAGATAGCCAAAAGTGTAAGATGTAATTACTATAGTAAATGTAACAATTAATTTAAAGAAATGCATTTTACTTATTTTAAAATAGAATATTGATTTAGAATATATTGCTAGATAATATTCTTTCTTACTTAAAGAATACTTTATTTAAATATTAAATCTAAACATGAAGTTGTTGGTAGCAATCTCAAGCTTACAATAAAAAGTACATAAATATAATTAAATATAAATTATTTAGAACATTTAAACATTCCGTTACAATATATTATAAATAAAAGTATTAAGTGAATAATGTTGCTAACATAACAATGTTACTATTAAAATAACAAACATTACAAATACTTATTTCTAAAGAAGTTACGAATATACGATTATTTTACCTGTAATGAGAAGTCAAACATCCATTTCTTTTGTCGGTACGGAACTGACCTGACCCTTAAATGCGTGGTCTTTTATATGCATCCTGTGTCAGGTTAACGTACCCTTGGAAATAGATGTTTTATTCTCAACAAGTAAATTTCAGTTTTTCCTGGTCCAAACCGGCTTAATTTGACGTCATCTGACATAAGGTATAACTCAGATTTGTAGTTCGTTTGGCATTAGTTACGTCCGAACATGATAATCCCTAAATATTCTAAATCAGCAACATGTTTAATATATTAAGCCAACAGCAGTGTCCGTCAAACCTTAGATACTGTCCAACATTAGACATGAACCAATCTGTATTTACGTCAGTACGGAAGTTTGTTCTGTGTTTTACCGATAAGACTTAGGGGTTCACTGACTTTCAGTAAGATTTCTTGCTAATGCCTGGTTTTACAAAATATATATCTGACTGATAAACTTAAGAGCTGACTGACTTTTGTTTTATAACCTATTTTCACTCGATAATGTATATTCGTATAGCTAATGATTTGCGTTGCCAACTTATGCTTCGTATATCAACTATTTTCCTTCAATTAATATAAAGTTGTGCTTTGGAAATAAATGAAATTAATCTTAACACACTTTTAGAACTTACTTAATATAAATGAATAAAACATTACTTTAACACAATTTAAAGAAAATATCAATCTTATTAATTTTACTGAAAATTGAATCCTAACAATACCCTCTGATTTATTTGAGACGAGTCCTCGAGTCTCGAAAAGAAAAATCAATTTTATTCATCAGAACAAGATAAAAGGTGAAAGATCAAAAATGCAATGATAAAACAATGCGAGACATTTTCGCAAAGTTTAAAGATACAATGTAAACACTGCAAAATATATTGCAAAATACCAGGTAAAGTACAAAAAATACAATGAGAAAGTACATTGCAAAATACTCAGTCAAATTCAAAAAGTACAGTACAATGTAAAAGATTTGATAAAATTTCCAAAAAAACAATGGGAAGTGTATTGCACAATACTCAGTCAAATTCCAAAAAATACAATAAAGAGTACAATGAAAAATTCGTGATAAAATTCCAAAAATACAATGGGAGCAACATTGAATACCTTCATAAAATACAGTAACGTAACGTGGTACGACATTAAATAAAAATATAAAAGTTTACGTAACTTAAACAGCTTTACAATATAAAATTCTACAAAACCTACATAGAAACTAGTTTTGTCGGACGATTGTAACACAAAATAGTAGCATGCAGTTCTTGGTATCTTTATTTTTCTTTTTCTATTTTAGTTTACAATTTTTATTTTATTTTTTCTTTCTTTTTTTGTCTTCTTTTGTCTCTTCTTCTCTTTGATATTTATTTGCATAACATCAGCAGAACATATGTATGGGTGACTACGGTATTAGAGTGGTTCAGACAATTGTAATGAAAGAATTCTTGTTCTTATGAATAATGCTAGTAAGCCGATATTGAGATGATCTTCCTAGTTCCACAAAGAATTAACAGTAGCTTTGAAGTAAGAATGGATGCAATAAAGATGGCGTAAAAATTTAGTATTAATCAAGAGTTAGAAAACTGACAATTTAATGTTGTTCTAGCCTTAATAACCATGACGTATGTTCACTTACAATCAACTTTGACCCGTGCGTGTATGAAATACGTATCGTCTTTGAATTAACCTAAGAACAATAAACATATCATTTAAGCGTTTTGGTACGGTATGGTCTAGTACATCTTTGAAATGTACGTGTTTATCAACGTTATCTATGACGATGGAAAGAGAATGGATTGCCATATCGTTTTGAACTAATTTGACTCAGAAGTTGGCCGTATATAGGCCAATAGCTGCTCATATCGTGAGAGCTATGCATTACGTTAACTCGGATTCGAGTAATCGCTAGGACACTATGACTATTTTATATCATTTCACATACATTGAAGTCAACATCAATGGATGTTGCAAAACCATAGAAGGAAATCACCTCTTCTAACTAATTTGACTCAGAAGCTGGCCGTATATAGGCCAATAGCTGCTCATATCGTGAGAGCTATGCATTACGTTAACTCGGATTCGAGTAATCGCTAGGACACTTTGACTATTTTATATCATTTCAACATATATTTAAGTCAACATCAATCGATGTTGCAAAACCATAGAAGGAAAAGCACCTCTTCTACTGGCTGATAGGTAGGCATTATAGCCGTTCCTATAGTACGTACCACAAGGTACAGACATTCATACAATGCTATGATAATTATGAGAGAAAAACCTCTAAAACATTGTCCAACCATTTGGCTGACAAACAAAAAACATCTGAAGTCAATAAGTTCGAGACGGCTAGGCGGAATTTACAATTCTCCCTCAGATAGGTAAATACGGTAATACTATGTTGAATGTGGTGTTAGCGTATCATGTATACGATAGTTTCAGATTTCAGTACGAACAGGGTTTTTGATAGCGTAGGCAAAGATACAAGAAACGTCAGGTGTTTCATTCAAGCTCTGTAGGCAAAACATTACAACTGTGAGGAATTTTACTGGAGTAGATATAAGCAATAATTATGTTACTACATAAGAAATACAGCAAAATTTAAATCAGTTCTTTTGGAATATCAATTAATGCATTAACCCTATAATATTTGTATTATAAGAAAAAAAATAAGATTAAGCAAAAAAACATACCTGTGTGAATTACAACAGTCCAGAAATATTCTTCCTATGAATGAATTGTATATGAAGGAAATAGTAAACAATACACGTATTGTCTGTAATAATGAAATAGTTCAAATTATAAAAAGTTCAAGTCACTGTCACTGGAAAGAAAAATGTCAATGCGGCTGTAGTTGACTCTGGGTCTGGCGGAGATGTTGCTGTTAGGTCAATGGAAATCTGGGTCTATGGCATAGATGTATTTCAGTCTAGACTGCAGGGAGCTTGATTTCGGCGCTGGATTTTCGACGTGGGATGTTTCAAGTGATACTGTGGGAAGAATACTCATCGGCGATAAGCATTGTATGCTGGTAAACGTCTCAGTTTGTACATGTTGTTATTCCCATGGTGTGATGATACTGGTGCTGATGTCTTAGAACTGACCCTTCGTGTGGGCGAAAAAATACGAAAATCACAGAAGAGTTGTTCTGTCATTCCTGAGTTCATGTAGTGTAGGTGACGGCGTAATGTCTCATGATAGCAAAGATGTTGGTGCGAGTCTCTCCCATGGATTATAGTTAAACGTGTGACAGCTTTATTCATGATGTTGTCTTCTCCAACTTTTATGAGAACTTTGATGGAATGTCAACTCAGGAAGAGAGGAAGAAGAGAGGAATGAGTTCCGGATAAAAAATGTCACATGATGGAGATGCTTTGTGGAAAGGTACGGAATCGAGGCTGTAATGTCTCCACCAACTTTTATGAGATGAATTGTTGGACTCTCTCAAAAGAAAGAGTCACTCATAACGGTGTAGATACGGCTACATCTTAGAGAGAGAGAGAAGAATGAAGAGAAGGCTCTCTTAAACAAGTGCCGCCATGATGTTAAATCAGCTACATCTGTAATGAGAAGTCAAACATCCATTTCTTTTGTCGGTACGGAACTGACCTGACCCTTAAATGCGTGGTCTTTTATATGCATCCTGTGTCAGGTTAACGTACCCTTGGAAATAGATGTTTTATTCTCAACAAGTAAATTTCAGTTTTTCCTGGTCCAAACCGGCTTAATTTGACGTCATCTGACATAAGGTATAACTCAGATTTGTAGTTCGTTTGGCATTAGTTACGTCCGAACATGATAATCCCTAAATATTCTAAATCAGCAACATGTTTAATATATTAAGCCAACAGCAGTGTCCGTCAAACCTTAGATACTGTCCAACATTAGACATGAACCAATCTGTATTTACGTCAGTACGGAAGTTTGTTCTGTGTTTTACCGATAAGACTTAGGGGTTCACTGACTTTCAGTAAAATTTCTTGCTAATGCCTGGTTTTACAAAATATATATCTGACTGATAAACTTAAGAGCTGACTGACTTTTGTTTTATAACCTATTTTCACTCGATAATGTATATTCGTATAGCTAATGATTTGCGTTGCCAACTTATGCTTCGTATATCAACTATTTTCCTTCAATTAATATATAGTTGTGCTTTGGAAATAAATGAAATTAATCTTAACACACTTTTAGAAC
The DNA here is from genome assembly GCA_030141615.1 of Unio pictorum. Taxonomy (NCBI): domain Eukaryota; kingdom Metazoa; phylum Mollusca; class Bivalvia; order Unionida; family Unionidae; genus Unio; species Unio pictorum. The sequence continues at coordinate 7,397,774 of JARLTB010000065.1, forward strand.
TTACTTAATATAAATGAATAAAACATTACTTTAATACAATTTAAAGAAAATATCAATCTTTTTAATTTTACTGAAAATTGAATCCTAACATTGCTAATATTACTTCATGATTTTGTATTGTTGAGGATCCGGTATGGCGTGCTCGAGTCACTCATGAAGACCTTTATTCAGTTCAAATTATGGCAGATCAATTACTTGTCGAGTTATCTTGTTGTTGTAGGGTTTACCGCCATTTTTCAACACAAAATAGGCTATACATCGCGGTATTATTGGTGGAGGAAGAACCCGGGAAAATCCCCGAAAAGAACCACCGACCCACGAGAAGCTACTGGCAAGCATTCTCACATAACTACATTAGCCGAATCTTAGACTCGAACACACGCAGACAGAGGTGAGATGGCGGTGATCCGTAACGGAGAGCGCTTTAGACCACTCGGCCACTCGGGTCCCCAATCTTGTCGATTTAAATGCGTATGTCATGAAAATCACACTATGTAAATATCCTCATTTAATGAACATCCCATTATTAATCAATTACATTTACATAAGCATACAATCAATATTGATAATGTTATCCAATTTCGACATGTCCAAATCATGACAAGGTAATAAAACAGTACTCCGGAGCTTCGTTATGCAGTACAATTATTGCCATATGCAATTTTGTACATGCCACTATATGGGTCCCTGTTCTACAACCTGTAATTATTCTGAATGCACAAAAGAGTACATGGCTTTCAAACATATGTTAAGATGCATCTATCATCTCTCTCTCTCTCTCTCTCTCTCTCTCTCTCTCTCTCTCTCTCATGTGCTGTACCTGAGTAATATAATGTCACACTCGTTACTTTTAAAAGGAGAAACTCGGCCACTGGGGACGTCAATAACGCACTAAATTTGTATAACAATCTTCAAAAAGGAAATAAACAAAAGTGCACACGTACCATAAACGTATTATTATTATTATTATTATTATTATTATTATTATTATTATTATTATTATTATAAATGAAATGTATATAATTATAATACTAACCATCATCATCATCATCATCTGCATCACCATTATCAATATTTATACTTAGTGTGGACGTTAAAAAACTGTGCTGCTGACACCTGACTAGTTCCCTCCACTTGTCTCGATAGTGTGCCAATATCTGTGTCTCCGCAAAACCTTTCCTGGTTCTTATGGTGAGGGTGTCAGACCACTTTGTTTCTTTTTCTATCTATCCATCTGACACCCATGACGCTGCCCTGCAGTACTGTTGTGAATAGACTGTTGGTTCTAGTGACATGGCCACACCATTTCAATTTCCTCTTTTTGACAGTCGTGAGGAGGTCTTCATAATGGCCTACTTTGTGCCCGATTGTCTTACGCACTACTTCATTTGTGATATCCAATATGTAAAAGATGCCATGGATGGTTCTGTAGAATCTCATTTCATGTACCTGGGTTCTTTGTTGTAATTCTGCTGGTAGCGGCCAGGCCTAGCATAAATAAAAGAAGGATTGTAAGGACTCGTGCTCTCAATAGTCTGATTTCAGTTTTGAAAAAAAAATGTTCTTGTCTCGCCCGATGGGTCTTAGCTTTGACATAGCTGCAGTTCTTTGTGCTGCTCGTGACAGAGTTTCCGCTTTTGATCCGACTTCGGTGATTATGGAACCAAGATATTTGAACTGGCCCACTGTTTCCAGTGATTGTCATCTGACTTCATTCTTGGCTGAGATTTGGTTCGCACTATTTGGCATCAGCTTTGTCTTCTCCGCACTTATCTCCATGTCAAATCTCGAAGATGTTTCATCCATGTTCGTCATAAAGATGGCAAGATCGTCTTCACTGCCTGCCAGAACACCAATGTCGTTCGCAAAAACGTAGTGTAGTGATGTTACGCCCTCCAATGTTGAATGTCCAGCAGTGGTTTTCTAGGGCTTTGCTTATGATGCGTTCTAAGAAAATGACGAAACGTGTGGGTGACATGAGACAGCCTTGAAGTATACCAACTGTTGTCTTGAAGCAGTCACCCACAGAACCTTGAGCAATTGCTGCACTGGGAGCCATGGCGAACTGCTCCTTGATGGTATTGATCAACGTTTGACCCCCGTTGTAATTCTTCATTGTGACTCACAATGACGCATGCCACGCTCTGTCAAGTGCCTTTTTTTAAATACTACAATAATACCAATAAAAGCGTAGTTCATCATTTACAATCTGATTATAGAAAGGCCGATAAATCACCCCCTCGGATTAGAGGATGATATCGCCCAGTCATCATAATCTTTGAAAATATGCATCCAATATTGTCTGCATACATAATTCTCTATTTTATACACTTCTCGGTATTTCTCGCGGCTGTGTAGCTACTGTCGGCTGAGGGGTTCTTTTGGCGAGATATATTATATTTCCGGAGTACGTTTGGAGAGTTGTAAATCCATGCGGAAAAGAACAAATCTTTGTACCCTGGCCATTTTAAATTTCGCGCTAGGTATAGCTGTTACCATATACCGGTGTCTAACACGTATGCCGATGTGTTCCATAAAGATTTACATGCAGAAAAATTGCACATTTTAATTAACAGTGTGTGTGTGTGTGTGTGTGTGTGTGTGTGTGTGTGTGTAATTAGGATTTTTAACCTAAGAGATATTAGACCCACAGACGGTTGTGGTTTGAAACGAGAGTGTTCCAGGTCTGACATTTCACAAAGAGTTATACCTGTGCTACTTATATTCTTCATTTATCAATCTCGTACTATCACCGGTGTCCAGTCCGGTATAATATTACTTGCTAAAATTACTTCATGATTTTTTATTGTTGGGGATCCGTAGTGGCGTGCTCGAGTCGCTCTTGAACATCTTTATTCAATTCAAATTATGGCAGATCAATTACTTGTCGATTTAAATCCCCACTAAGCATGTTCAATGCATATCTCATAAAATCTCATTATCTAAACACATGTCAATATGCATCTCTCTCTCTCTCTCTCTCTCTCTCTCTCTCTCTCTCTCTCTCTCTCTCTCTCTCTCTCTCTCTTAAAAGGAGAAACTCCGCCACTGGAGACGTCAATAACTTTCTATAACAATCATCAACATCTCAGCGATGATTGTGTTCTGAATATGTTGGAAGATTATTCAGATAAAGTTCTATAGCAGAGAAAATCATACAAATTTGATAAAATTAATATGTTTAAATAAAATATATTCTCACCTCCGACGGGACTCGAACCCGCAATCCCCGGCTTAGGAGGCCGGTGCCTTATCCATTAGGCCACGGAGGCGATGCAACTTTTACTCCGTGATTTTATTATGTATATTTTCCTTCTCAACGAAACAATGTTGCATCAAATATTCATTTCAATAAGGAAATAAACAATAGTGCACACGTACCATAAACTTATTATTATTATTATTATTATTATTATTATTATTATTATTATTATTATTATTGTAATTTTCAATGAAATGTATATAATTAAAATACTAACCATCATCATCATCATCTGCATCACCATTATCAATATTTATACTTAATGTGGACGTTAAGATACTGTGCTGCTGACACCTGACCAGTTCCCTCCACTTGTCTCGATCATGTGCCAATACCTGTGTCCCTGCAAAACCTTTCCTGGTTCTAATGGTGTGGGTGTCAGACCACTTTGCTTATTTTTCTATCTATCCTTCTGACACCCTTGACGCTGCTCTGCAGTACTTATTTGGATAGACTGTTGGCTCTAGTGACATGGCCATACCATTTCAGTTTCCTCTTTTTGACAGTGGTGAGGAGGTCTTCATAATGGCCTACTTTGTGCCCGATTGTCTTACGCACTACTTCAATTGTGATATCCAATATGTAAGAGATGCCATGGATGGTTCTGTAGAATTTCATTTCATGTACCAGGGTTCTTTGTTGTAATTCTGCTGGTAGCGGCCAGGCCTAGCATAAATAAAAGAAGGACTGTAAGGACTCGTGCTCTCAATGGTCTGATTTCAGTTTTGAAAGAAATGTTCTTGTCTCGCCCGATGGGTCTTAGCTTTGACATAGCTGCAGTTCTTTGTGCTGCTCGTGACAGAGTTTCTGCTTTTGATCCGACTTCGGTGATTATGGAACCAAGATATTTGAACTGGCCCACTGTTTCCAGTGATTGTCATCTGACTTCATTCTTGGCTGAGATTTGGTTCGCACTATTTGGCATCAGCTTTGTCTTCTCCGCACTTATCTCCATGTCAAATCTCGAAGATGTTTCATCCATGTTCGTCATAAAGAAGGCAAGATCGTCTTCACTGCCTGCCAGGACACCAATGTCGTTCGCAAAAAAGTAGTGTAGTGATGTTACGCCCTCCAATGTTGAATGTCCAGCAGTGGTTTTCTAGGGCTTTGCTTATGATGCGTTCTAAGAAAATGACGAAACGTGTGGGTGACAGGAGATAGCCTTGAAGTATACCAACTGTTGTCTTGAAGCAGTCACCCACAGAACCTTGAGCAATTGCTGCACTGGGAGCCATGGCGAACCTTGATGGTAATAATCAACGTTTGACCCCCGTTGTACTTCTTCATTATGACTCACAATGCCGCATGCCACGCTTTGTCAAGTGCCTTTTTTAAATACTACAATAAGACCAATAAGAGCGTAGTTCATCATTTACAATCTGATTATAGAAAGGCCGATAAATCACCCCCTCGGATTAGAGGATGATATCGCCCAGTCATCATAATCTTTGAAAATATGCATCCAATATTGTCTGCACACATAATTCTCTATTTTATACACTTCTCGGTATTTCTCGCGGCTGTGTAGCTACTGTCAGCTGAAGGGTTCTTTTGGTGAGATATATTATATTTCCGGAGAACGTTTGGAGAGTTGTAAATCCATGCGGAAAAGAACAAATCTTTGTACCCTGGCCATTTTAAATTTCGCGCTAGGTATAGCTGTTACCATATACCGGTGTCTAACACGTATGCCGATGTGTTCCATAAAGATTTGCATCCAGAAAAATTGCACATTTAAATTAACAGTGTGTGTGTCTGTGTAATTAGGATTTTTAAACTAAGAGATATTAGACCCACAGACGGTTGTGGTTTGAAACGAGAGTGCTCCAGGTCTGACATTTCACAAAGAGTTATACCTGTGCTACTTATATTCTTTATTTATCAATCTCGTACTATCACCGGTGTCCAGTCCGGTATAATATTACTTGCTAAAATTACTTCATGATTTTTTATTGTTGGGGATCCGTAATGGCGTGCTCGAGTCGCTCTTGAACATCTTTATTCAATTCAAATTATGGCAGATCAATTACTTGTCGATTTAAATCCCCACTAAGCATGTTCAATGCATATCTCATAAAATCTCATTATCTAAACACATGCCAATATGCATCTCTCTCTCTCTCTCTCTCTCTCTCTCTCTTAAAAGGAGAAACTCCGCCACTGGAGACGTCAATAACTTTCTATAACAATCATCAACATTTCAGGGATGATTGTGTTCTGAATATGTTGGAAGATTATTCAGATAAAGTTCTATAGCAGAGAAAATCATACAAATTTGATAAAATTAATATGTTTAAATAAAATATATTCTCACCTCCGACGGGACTCGAACCCGCAATCCCCGGCTTAGGAGGCCGGTGCCTTATCCATTAGGCCACGGAGGCAATTCCACTTTTACTCCGTATTTTTATTATGTATATTTTCCATCTCAACGAAACACTGTTGCATCAAATATTCATTTCAATAAGGAAATAAACAATAGTGCACACGTACCATAAACTTATTATTATTATTATTATTATTATTATTATTATTATTATTATTATAATTTTCAATGAAATGTATATAATTAAAATACTAACCATCATCATCATCATCTGCATCACCATTATCAATATTTATACTTAATGTGGACGTTACGATACTGTGCTGCTGACACCTGACCAGTTCCCTCCACTTGTCTCGATCATGTGCCAATACCTGTGTCCCTGCAAAACCTTTCCTGGCTCTAATGGTGTGGGTGTCAGACCACTTTGCTTATTTTTCTATCTATCCTTCTGACTCCCTTGACGCTGCTCTGCAGTACTGTTGTGGATAGACTGTTGGCTCTAGTAACATGGCCATACCATTTCAGTTTCCTCTTTTTGACAGTGGTGAGGAGGTCTTCATAATGGCCTACTTTGTGCCCGATTGTCTTACGCACTACTTCATTTGTGATATCCAATATGTAAGAGATGCCATGGATGGTTCTGTAGAATTTCATTTCATGTACCAGAGTTTTTTGTTGTAATTCTGCTGGCAGCGGCCAGGCCTAGCATAAATAAAATAAGGATTGTAAAGACTCGTGCTCTCAATAGTCTGATTTCAGTTTTGAAAGAAATGTTCTTGTCTCGCCCGATGGGTCTTAACTTTGAAATAGCTGCAGTTCTTTGTGCTGCTCGTGACAGCATTTCTGCTTTTGATCCGACTTCGGTGATTATGGAACCAAGATATTTGAACTGGCCCACTGTTTCCAGTGATTGTCATCTGACTTCATTCTTGGCTGAGATTTGGTTCGCACTATTTGGCATCAGCTTTGTCTTCTCCGCACTTATCTCCATGTCAAATCTCGAAGATGTTTCATCCATGTTCGTCATAAAGATGGCAAGATCGTCTTCACTGCCTGCCAGAACACCAATGTCGTTCGCAAAAACGTAGTGTAGTGATGTTACGCCCTCCAATGTTGAATGTCCAGCAGTGGTTTTCTAGTGCTTTGCTTATGATGCGTTCTAAGAAAATGACGAAATGTGTGGGTGACAGGAGACAGCCTTGAAGTATACCAACTGTTGTCTTGAAGCAGTCACCCACAGAACTTTGAGCAATTGCTGCACTAGGAGCCATGGCGAACTGCTCCTTGATGGTATTGATCAACGTTTGACCCCGGTTGTACTTCTTCATTGTGACTCACAATGCCGCATGCCACGCTCTGTCAAGTGCCTTTTTTAAATACTACAATAATACCAATAAAAGCGTAGTTCATCATTTACAATCTGATTATAGAAAGGCCGATAAATCACCCCCTCGGATTAGAGGATGATATCGCCCAGTCATCATAATCTTTGAAAATATGCATCCAATATTGTCTGCATACATAATTCTCTATTTTATACACTTCTCGGTATTTCTCGCGGCTGTGTAGCTACTGTCGGCTGAAGGGTTCTTTTGGCGAGATATATAATATTTCCGGAGTACGTTTGGAGAGTTGT
>JARLTB010000065.1:7407500-7445000 GCA_030141615.1 Unio pictorum
GGCCCACAATGCCGCATGCCACACTCTGTCAAGTACCTTTTTTTAAAATACTACAATAATACCAATAAGAGCGTAGTTAATCATTTACAATCTGATTATAGAAATGCCGATAAATCACCCCTCGTACTAGAGGATGATATCGCCTAGTCATCATAATCTTTGAAAAGATGCATCCAATATTGTCTGCATACATAATTCTCTATTTTATTCACTTCTCGGTATTTCTCGCGGCTGTGTAGCTACTGTCGGCTGAGGGGTTCTTTTGGCGAGATATATTATATTTCCGGAGTACGTTTGGAGAGTTGTAAATCCAAGCGGAAAAGAACAAATTTTTGTACCCTGGCCATTTTAAACTTCGCGCTAGGTATAGCTGTTACCATATACCGGTGTCTAACACGTATGCCGATGTGTTCCAGAAAAATTTGCATCCAGAAAAATTGCACATTTAATTAACAGTGTGCGTGTGTGTGTGTGTGTGTGTGTGTGTGTGCGTGTGTGTGTGTGTGTCTAATTAGGATTTTTAAACTAAGAGATATTAGACCCACAGACGGTAGTGGTTTGAAACGAGAATGCTCGAGGTCTGACATTTCACAAAGAGTTATACTCGTGCTACTTATATTCTTCATTTATCAATCTCGTACTATCACCGGAGTCCAGTCCAGTATAATATTACTTGCTAATATTATTTCATGATTTTGTATTGTTGGGGATCCGGTATGGCGTGCTCGAGTCGCTCATGAAGATTTTTATTCAATTCAAATTATCGCAGATCAATTGCTTGTCGATTTAAATCCCCACTAAGCATGTTCAATGCATATCTCACGAAAATCTCATTATCTGAGTGAATAGGCGTACTGTCCTTTTGATTCTTTTTCTTATAATGTTTTTTCACTCTTTTCAGTATTTCTGCTCTCCTTACTTTTAGCTGAGCTGGTTTAAGCATAGTTGTAGGAACATAAGAATCTTTCTTCCTTTTTGCCTCCTTTTCTAAAAATTTTGCAGCATCTTTCTGTTTCTGTTTTTCTCGCCATCGGCGTTGTCTCTCAGCATTAGTCAGTGCCATTTTGAAAATTTAAAGGTACTGTTAATGAACTGCCTTAAAAAATGTTTTAAACATTTTAAAACACAGGAATTTTTGTGTACTTACAATCTAAAAGGCAAACAGTGTAAGATATTATGAAAAAAATAATACATTGTAATGTTGAAGATCAAAACGCATAACTCGGGGAATCATTATTAACAACCGTAACTTTTTATTAACCTCCATAACGAACCTTATGGAGTCTGTTTAAATGGACATTGTTTCTTGCTACAAAGACATAATATTGTTTTTAAAACTCTTGGTACAAAACGAATAACATAAACAATTGTGCATGAATGTCATAGGTAACTTAAAAATCGGTTTCAAATTGTATTATTTAATTTAACCTCCGTAACGTTATTTTTAAATATACGGACTTCTAAACATGTCAAAATGCACATTTACACGTGGGGAGCGTTTGGTTAATCATAAAAATCACATCTAATAAGAACTTGATTGATTTGTTATTTACGGAAAATGTTTTTTCCATGTTTATTCTTTCTTTATAGTGGTGCAAAATAATACTGAATTTATTTCCCCTTTCACCGGTTTCCATTTGCAGAAAACGGAGACTTGGTAAACTGGACATATTAATGTTCTAATAAACGGTAAGTGTGATCAATTTATTCTAGATGAACATCTTTTATTAAAAATAGTAAAAATAGATAAAAACTTACCTTGACGCTTGAATAAAAATGTATCTGTAGTTGCATTTACATGTATGACATGACGGCGTCTGCTTTAACTATATACTTCCAGCGGTGTACGGACAAAAATCACCATGTTTTACTCATCTGTATTTTGTATGTAGAGAATCTATGAAAACTGTTACGCATGTTAATGTTATGGAGGTTAAAATTTATTTTGTATCGGATTTTTTGGCAAAATAAAGTCTAGTCTCCCTGTAGCAAAAAAGGTAGCTAATTGTATTTGTTTATTACATATGGTTTATTTAAAATTATCATTCTAATTCGCGCAAACAGTGAAAAATTAAATATTGGCGTTATGTATGTTAAAATCTTAAATGCGACAACACAACTAGCCAGTTAAATCAAATACAGAAACAAAACTTTAAAGACATAACAATTTTTAGGTAAAAAAATCGTTCTTTTACACCAAAATCCTCTATTAAAATGTGTTTGTCTTATATTTATTAACATCCAATGTTATATTACTGCTTAGTCTAAAAATTGTTATGGATGTTAACTATCGATATACGACATACGTATAATTAAAATTTATAAAAGGCACGAACTTCAAGAAACTTGCCATTCCTACCAATGAAAGTGGAATATATTTTGTATGAAATGAGTCCATAATATGATTTCTATTATAAGTTGTATAGTAAAAACGGAATGAATAGTTTTGATTTACAAGAAAGCGACATTATAAAAATGGTTGTTTTGGCACTTTTGTGGAGTGAGCCACATGCGAAAGAATGACTTTATATGTGTACAAGTACATCTCTTTTTAAAAAAAAAATACTTTTTTTGTAGAAAATCTCTTAAAAAGTTGTGGGTACGACGATTTTTAGAAAGTTGCAATAACGACGACAGTTTAAATACGAAATCGTAATCTTTATTTTGGAATCACTGCAAAGTGTGCATTGTGGCAGTGTGATTCTAGCATTGTGGCATCATACCGCAGACATGTAGCATGATGCCCCACCCAATCGCATTATTCTGACACCAGACCAACCAGTCCTAACACTAATGCTGAGCGCCAAACGAGGCAGCTGTTAGTACCATTTATTCGAAATTTTTTATTTAACGGTAGCTTAAGTTCATCGAATGCAAATGGGTAGAAGCTACTGTAGAATGTCTCCATTCTTAAAATATTTTGTTTGTACTGAAATCTTACCTCAGGTTTTGAATTGCAAAAGTCACACACAAACTGAAAAGAAATCTTTTTAAGTCTAAGAAGACCATACATGTAGCTTGTTAAACATGTAAATATAAACCTTTTCTTCAGACCATTCAGTTCATTCCATTGAAGTTTTGTGATAAAATTTATTTTGAAACACGTTTGATATACTGAAACACGAACAATATCATGCGAGAAAGCGACATGAGATACACAAAATTATTATTTAAAAACTTCTTTTATTTTGTTATGCCTGTTCAAATGCGGAATGATCGTAATATCATGCAGAAATAAATAAATAAACTTACCAGTATTTCCAGAGGCTTTGTGTTGCCATAGGCCGCAAATATCGCAATATTTGGCTTGCTGACGACGGGTAACTGGTTTTCTGCAGTAAATGCCCTAATACATTGTTCTTTTTTTATGGGGCACCAGACAGATGCCCTCTCCCCACCCCCTACCCCCCAATTAAAAATAAATGTAAAAGTTTTTGTTTGTTTGTGCTCCCCCAGATATGTAGTATATGTGGTTTTTTTTCTTTCTTTAAATTCCCTTAAATTTAGTTTTTCCCATCGGAATTATATAAAATTTTCGAAAGGGATATTTTTATTTTCTTTTTCCCTAGTTTTACTATAAAAGGGTTTTCTGAGGTGGGATTTTTCTACCCTCTTTCTTTTTTTGGGTTGATACAATTAATCGGCCATCTTTGTTCCTTTTCTTTCAATAAGCATTCCGTTACAATATAATATAAAATAGAAAGAACTCACAAAAATATCATGTCTAGATTGAACTCAAATATAAATGCACAGAGGTAAAAAAAAATAATACAATTTCTACAAGTTTTTTTTAAAATGCCGCAGACAGTTTAAAACTGACAAATTGTCATGTCTTATTTGTCAAAATCGATGAAGGTGTGCAATTTGGAGTTTGGCAAACGGTTAACTTACATACGTACAAATAAAAACAAAAATACATTGTAATGTATATCTATATTGTTTTGTAACTCTTGGTACATGATTTTGTCTATTGTTTTTAGTTTTTATTATGACGATAAATTGGACTGATTGTATTGACTTCAAAGTTCGTATGTGCCTAGGGCCAAAATTTAATGAGAGGATTATGTATAGACTTTGCTAAGATGTCACTCTATCAGGTATTAATTGTAATTATACTCACGGGTAGCTGCCGGATGTAAGCCAGAAGGCGAGTTATTGAAACAGAGTTATTTACAGCTAACAATGCCCAGGGTGTCAAACTATACCTCCCTGCAAAAAATAATGTTTAACGTCTATTAGTGATGCTTGCATTTGAATGATTACAAATTTAAACGCTATCCGAGACGTTCGACTTTTTCCATTCGACAGTGGAGATGCGTTAATACAATTGTTGTAATTTTAAATTGTTTTGTTTTATTATGTTGTTTTTTTCTATCGAAAGTGATAGAAGTTTTTTGTTTTGTCTTTTAATGCCGTTTTGGACACAGTGCAAACCTCAACTGTTTCTCGCATTTTAAGGTAACTTGCGCAGCTTGCTCTTTTGGATATTGTGTCCTTCCTGTGAGGACAAATTTCCAAGTCAAGTCACTCGTCTCCCAATATTTATATCTATGTTCACCTCCACGCCACGATGAGGATGGCTGTATTAGGATCACTCCACTCACACACACACACACATAAACACACACCAAAAAACATGTTCAATCAACATTATTCCAGTTATCGATGTGTAAGGAGTAGCAAAGCTATACAACACAGTTAAAACGATTATTAATGGGACCAGGTCAAGAACGCCCCGTTTCAAACTCAGCCGCGAGAAAACCGTCCCCCACTTTTCCAAAAAAAATCGCACTCCCAGTCCCAATTACAAAAATCGTCTTAAGTAATAATTATAAAACAGCCTCCACCCCACTTGTCACTAAAAAGCACTCAATAACCACCCATGTGCTTCATTCTCTTCATGTATAATAATCTAAGAACCTCTAAAACATTATTCTGTAATATTTGAAGATTTCATCAAAAGCACGCCACCTTGTCGTTCCGTACTCAAGTCGTTTCGTATCCAGTGGAAATTGTTCATTTACCCAAGGTGATGGTCGTTTCGTACCCAAGGTGCTTGTCGTTTCGCACCAATTAATTTACAAAAAATTAATTTAATTACATTTTTTTTAATAAATATTCACATTGCCAGTAAGAAGAAGAAAAAAAACGTTGGCCATGTTTAAATAGCTCAATAATTTCATTATTTTTGTATAGTTCCAATTAACAATTACTTCTATTTCTTGTTATTATTTGAATTGCGAAGGTCAAACACAAACTGAAAAGATATCTTTTTCCGTCTAAGAAGACCGTACATGTAGCTTGTTAGACCTGTAAATAGAAACCTTTTCTTCAGACCATTCAGTTCATTCCATCGAAGTTTTGTGATAAAATTTATTTCGAAACACGTTTGATATACTGAAACACGAACAATATCATGCGAGAAAACGATAATAGATACACAAAAGTATTTTTTTAAAAACTCATTTATTTTGTTTTGCCCGTTCAAATGCGGAATGATCGTAATATGTTGCAGAAATAAAAAATAAACTTACCAGTATTTCCACAAGAACTGTTTTGCCATAGGCCGCAAATATCCCAACATATAGCTTGCTGACGACGGGTAACTGGTTTTCTGCAGTAAATGCCCTAATACATTCTTCTTTTTCTATGGGGCACCAGACAGATGCCCCCCGCCCGAATAAAAATAAATGTAAAAGTTTTTATGTGTGTTTGTGCTCCCCCCGATATGTAGCTTATATGTGGGTTTTTTTCTCTATCTTTAAATTACCTTAAATTTACTTTTTCCCATCGGGATTATATAAAATTTTCGAAAGGGATATTTTTATTCTCTTTTTCCCTAGTTTTACTATAAAAGGGTTTTCCGAGGTGGGATTTTTCTACCCTCTTTCGGATCAACTTTCTTAATAATTTTGGTTTGACCCATGGCTAGTGGTCTCCTATATCCTGTGTTTGCTATTAGTGTTGGTGCTATTCGTCTGTGATATATATATATATATATATATATATATATATATATATATATATATATATATATATATATATATACATTGTTTTCTTGTTAGGATAGCCTTTACGCTCGAATTTGACCAGTTGTCTTATTTCAGTATTTCTACCTCTAACTGGGTCATCACGTTCATCATTTTTTTAAGGTAGTACATACGTTTATTTTTTTTTTAATTTTGAATTTCGGTAAAGTGAGGTGTCTTATTTATATAAGGTTTTTTTTTTTTTTACTGTGTCTCACTTTAATTTCTATATTTATCTTGATATAGTCCGACTGTACATTTTTTATTTTTGGCTGTACTTCTCCCGTCTCAAGTTTGGTCGTCATTTTTTAGTTTAGTTATTTAATTTTGAAAATCATTCGAAATGGTTTATTTTCCCATGAATTTGGGTTCTCTGTGCAGTACGGGAGCTGCACCGAGACAAAGTATTTAGGATATTAGCATCAAAAAGTTAAATTATTTAACTATTCCTATTCTAAAAAATTTATATTACTTAATGGGGCGTTTTTCCAAACTCTTCCACAGGCCTGTCCACTTCGCGAAATGTCTTGGGCCGAAACGTCCAGGTACCATGCGTCCATGAGAACAAATTAATGAATTTTCTGATTCTTTTCGGCTTAATGATAAATTGAATTCGTTGTCTATAATTCCAAGTTTGCCATATGCTTTTTATACTAAAGTATACGTGCCTGAGAAAACAAATTTTAAATTCCGAAGATAAAGTTAAATTATTTCAAAATAAATCAAAAACAAAAAAAATATCAAACACGTGTGAAATTGAAGTAAGCTCAAAAGCTTAAACTCACTATATATCCATAGATTTTAGCATTTGATAACAGTTCAATTATGATTCCCGTTAAAGTATAGAAAGTCATATTATTATTATTATTATTATTATTATTATTATTATTATTATTATATCTATCACAATGGATACAAATCAACATAGAAAATACGTATGAAATATATTTTTGTGATATTTGTAGTTACATTTGAAACGCATTGGCTACGAAATTACCAGCACCTTGGGTACGAAACAACCATTGTTTTGGGTACGAAACGACTCTTTTGGGTACGGAACGACCATGAGCCAAAAGCACAGCCTAATGTATTGGTTACAAAATATTTTTTAAAATAAAAAATGAATATATAAACAAACACTCGTAGTTTCTTTATTTTGATATGTATTTCATACGTCTAAATAGATTCAATATTTAAGAAAATTTACTTTATTAGTATTGGGTGCATTTAATGTACAAATAAAACTGAAGATAAAATGCGACTCTATCACAGAAAGCCAGTATTGCAAAAATTATTCATTTTAGTTTATACCTTGTGCCATCTATAATGAGTATAATATTTTACCCTTGGCAATATCTTTCTTGTTTAACGTCGCTTTGTTTCATTCTGCGGTGTACAATTATATGTATAATTTGTGCTTTTATTTTATACATATTATTTTATGTCCTGTTGTCATGTGTACTTTTAACTTTCTAGGTACTGTCTTGTATGAAATTGTATCCACTAAACCAGAGAAAGTACCGGTATATTGTCGGTCATATTTCCTGTGTGTACCTATCTTATGCCATTTTCATGGTTAGATAATATTACTAAGCAAACGCTCAAAAAACTAAAACATACCATAACTCAGAATTTTTGGGTTGATATAATTAATCAGCCATCTTTGTTCCTTTTCTTTCAATAAGCATTCCGTTACAATATAATATAAAATAGAAAGAACTCACAAAAATATCATGTCTGGATTGAACTCAAATATAAATGCACAGAGGTAAAAAAAATAATACAATTTCTACAAGTTTTTTTTTTAAAAAAGTGCCACAGACAGTTTAAAACTGATAAACTTTCAAGTCTTATTTGTCAAAATCGGTGAAGGTGTACAATTTGGAATTTAGCAAACGGCTAATTTACATACGTACAAATAAAAACAAAAATACATTGTAATGTATATCTTTATTGTTTTGTAACTCCTGGTACATGATTTTGTCTAATGTTTTTAGTTTTTATTATGACAAATAAATTGGATTGATTGTATTCACTTCAAATTTCTTATGTGCCTAGGGCCAAAATTTAATGAGAGGATTATGTATAGACTTTGCTAAGATAGCAGGTATTAATTGTAATTCTACTCACGGGTAGCTGCCGGATGTAAGCCAGAAGGCGTGTTATTGAAACAGAGTTAATTACAGCTAACAATGCCCAGGTGTCAAACTATACCTCCCTGCAAAAAGTAATGTTTAACGACTATTAGTGATACTTGCATTTGAATGATTACAAATTTAAACGCTATCCGAGACATTCGACTTTTTTCCATTCGACTGTGGAGATGCGTTTGATTCAATGAGCATTAATAGCGTTAAAATATTTGTATTATATATATACTTTCATATTTTGCTGTGTTATTCTAGTTTAAGGAAGTACGTACAAGGACTACAATATTCAAGTAGGTAAGTACTAGTGTTATTATATTAGTATCAGTCACTCTTTAAGTTTTCCATTGGAAATTTCTCTAAGTCCGTTGTCATATAAGTTAAGAGCACATTTCAATGGAGGCGATATAATGAACACTGAAAATGTGCAAGAAAAACCCGGGTCACCCATCACAGACATCATTCAAAATAATTAATAACTTAGTTCTCATTAAATGATATTGTAAAGCATACATTTAATTTTATTGCAAGCTAATACAATTTTTGTCTTTGAAATTGTTTTGTTTTCTTAGGTTTTTTTTCTATCGAAAGCGCTAGAAGTTGTTATTTTGTTTTGTCTCTTTTGCTGTTTTGAAAAAGTTCAAACCTCACCAGTTACTTGGGGTTACTAGAAACAAAGAAATACACTGAAAAATGGAAATATACCGAAGTACACATATATTTACATGTTCTATCTGTATTTTTCGATTAAATTATTATTGTTTGTTTTTAAATAAAAATATATAGCAAAATAAAGGTGTATTTCGGTGTTTCTAGTAACCAAGTTTCGTGCTTTTTAATGGTAACTTACCCCGCTTCCTCTTTTCCTGTGAGTGGCAGTATCTTTGTTTATAATTTCCACTTTTATTGTATGCATATTATTTACTTTTCTGTTGTCATGTGTACGTTTAACGTTTTAGGTACAGGCTTGTACGCATTTTTATCCACTAAACCAGAGAAAGTATATATATGTCTCTTACGAATTAAATCTCATAAAAATGACGGTGAAAAACTTTCACGAACGAAGACATTAACAATATATTAGGAGATTATTTTTCAAATTTTGATTTAATTGTAACCAATTTAGAATAATATTTGTATCAATATAAATAATTCCACAATTTTCGGTCAAATTTCCTGTATGTACCTAGCTTGTGACGTTCTTTTGGTTCGAGAATTTTATTAACCAAGCGCTCAAAAGACTTACGTTCACGCTGAATTTTTAAGTTGTTGTAATTAACTAGCCAAATGTATTCCTATTGACAGAGGTGTTGGATTCTAACTAGTCAGTTTGCATGGTTATTTTGATTATACTACAGCGTACAGTAATAAGGCCAGATATCACCTTAAGCGAATTATGATTTAACAGTGCATTGTTATATCCAAGTTTGCTGCTTTCTTTTATGGTGCCTTTGATTTTCTCTACTTCAAACACAAGACTGTATATACTGCAAAGGTTGCAGCCCCCGCCCATTTTTTATTAAACCAAGACACGAGACTTGGACAAAATGCCATTTGCAAATTTGAACAAGTATTTTGGGGTTAAACGAAAAAATGATGATGATTTATACGAGATTCAGAACTGTGCTTAAGTTGCTAGAACTGATATAGTGGATTATTTTGCGCATGGCTTTGAAAAGATGTAATGTTTATGCATCAGGCTATGGAAATTAAATACATTACTTTGGAATCTGCATCTGCAACTTTTGCTGGTGGGACTCTTATATTTACCAAAATGGGAGTCCTGGACTCCTAGTTTTAAATTCCTAGCGAGACCTCTGTAAGTTTAAGGTTCAGTTTTTACATCTTGTTGTCGGATTACAATATATATGAAAATTAATCTACAAATTAATATCTGCTTCACGAACATTAGGATCCCTTGTTTCGATTTGATATGTATTTAAAACAAAGGAATAACATTATTTGACTGCAGAGGGCATTTTTAACATTTACCAATGTCATGATATCCTGTATGTTTTGCTCTACTAAATATTTTACAATCAATGAGCAAGAGTGGAGGTCTCATTAGGATTTTAAAACTAGGAGTCCAGGACTCCCATTTTGGTACAAATAGAAATACCACCAGCAAAGGTTGCAGCCTCCGCCCATTTTTTTTTTTGAACTTCACAAACTTGAAGTTGCCATTGAGTTTAATTTCTACATACTTTATAACACTGACATGTACAACCATGTCAGCCTATTTGGCAAGTCTGGTAAATCTGCCTAACAATATGTCTGTTCTATAAACATTGGATCACAGGTTTTGGTTGAAAATTCATATATTGGCTGAAATGCTGACAGGAAGATTCCAAAGTACCGTATTTCATTTCCATAGTATGAAGCATAAACATTACATATTTTCAAAGCCAAGCCCAGAATAGCCTGCCATATATGGAGTCATGAAAACATAGGGGTGGTTTTCCGTTTGTCCAAAATTATTATAGTTTGAATAGAATATACTGGTGACAATTGCCGCTTTTCAGAATTTTATTTTCATCAATGAATTCAGTTTGGGTTTTGCGCCAATATTGGTGACCTTAGATGCACAAAATAGCCTGGGAGCGGTGTAAGTTTTGTTAGTCATTCTGGGTAAGACCGAATTTTGTCAATCCAAGGAATGGTCTTATTCCAAACACAACGCCAGGCATTACACTTTCTTATACTTGGCCACTATCCCATCCAAACTGTCAGTTCCTTGCAACTTTAGCACTCTTCTCAATCTCATTACAATCATTGTTAGTTTGCCATTTAACCCAAAAAAACTTGTCCAAATTTGCAAACAATGTTTTGTCCAAGTCTTGGTGTATCTTGATTTTGAGGTCACATGCACTATTTATTTGGCTAAAGCTAAAGTTCTGATGTACTCTTATAATAACCACATGTACATCTCACGGTCTTTCTGCCACAGAATTCTATCAACATTTTCCTACCCAAGCTTCTAGTCAGAATGAACTTGACACCCAGCTATTGCATCGTGTTCTTTTGATGTACTCTTATAAGTACAGCAAGCACATCTTAGACCCAATATTGCCTTCACTAACTGATGTTATTAATATCTCTCTCATTCGAGGGATTCCCACCAATTTTCAAAATTGCCATTGTAAAGCCTCTGCTGAAGAAACCAACACTTGACCATAACAATTTAAAGAACTACAGCCCAGTTTCTAATTTCCCGTTCATAAAAAAGATCTTAGTAAAATTTGTTCTAAACCAAATTATTTCTCATTTGAATTCAGTCTTTTTAGCAATGTACAGTCTGCATGTCGCCTTTGCCACAATACTGAAACTACTCTTCTGAAAGTAGTTAATGACATTCTGTCTTGGATAGCAGAAAGGTTACCGTCCTCACCCTCCTTGATTTGTCTCAAGCATTTGACACAATAGGCCATGATATATTACTTCACCGTCTCCAGCATATGGCCTTACTGTGATTCAAGTCCTACTTAGTGAACAGGACAAAATTGTATCTGCAAATGGAATACACTCCAGCCCAGTTGAACAGGGGTTTGTTCTTGGACCTGTTCACTTCATTCTGTACACTCAGTTACTCTCAAGTGTCATAGATCATCGCCTGATTTTGAGCAGTGATTACATAATGTTATTTATAACATAACTTTCAAAATGTTTATTGCTATGATTTTTGTGAGGATGCGAATTCTCTTTGAAAGCTCATTGGCCTACGTTTTTCTTGTATGCTCTTGCATCTGTTTGCACATAAGCCCTATACAATGCAATTTTTACATGAATCAGATTTATTACTAACAAGTGGAGTGGAAATATAAACTGACACACTTACAGAATCCCAACACAATCCAGTTATTCAGTTCTCCATATTTTGTGAATTTTTGGGTCATGAACAGTTAATTGTCATGATAACCAAGTTGGATGTCCATGATGTTGTCAGTATCTTTTGGTCATGAACAGTTAATTGTCATGATAACCAAGTTGGATGTCCATGATGTTGTCAGTATCTTTTGGTCGTGAACAGTTAATTGTCATGATAACCAAATTGGATGTCCGTGATGTTGTCAGTATCTTTTGGTCGTGAACAGTTAATTGTCATGATAACCAAGTTGGATGTCCATGATGTTGTCAGTATCTTCTACATGTTCAATTTTTTATTTAAGTGGAAGGGTAATTATGATAACAAAGTGCACAAGTTGACAATCGTTTTAATATAAGGGTTTTTGCAAGAGCTTACATTTTAGCCTGGAGTATATAAAGTTCTCATTCTATCTATCTATCTATCTATCTATCTATCTATCTATCTATCTATCACTCTGCCCATCCATCCGTCTGTCTGTTTGTCTGTCTAATTTGCCTTTAGAGATGAATTTAATTTGTAAATTACCTTTCTTAGAATATTGTGTTGAGTTATTTCAAATTAAATTATAAAAAGAGCTCTTAATATCAAAGAAATTTTAAAGGCCAAGATGTTACATTAGTCAAAATGTTGTTAGATTATTCTTTTCTACAGCGTACAACACAAGCAACCTAAAATAATGTAGAAGTAGCATTTACTAATTGTTATACAGAACTTCAACCTATAAACCTTAGACAATAAATATTTGAACCTTGGTTCTTGCTTTAATTTTTTTGTGTTTGGACTTGGTATATTTTGAGTTGGATATATTTTGACTTGTGGTACATTTCAGATGAGTACATTTTGACATATATATTTGAACTTGTGTATATTATGATTTTGTTCCGTTTTCGCTTCGGTACATTTTGACTTGCCTTGAGACACCATGTCTTGAATATGAGAATTTGTGTGTGCTTTATGTTTAATTTTGAATGCTGGAATTGAATAATATTAGCTTTAACTTGTGTAATGTTCATTAGGTTAATGGTTATTTTACTATTATGATGTAAGTCTTACCATCAGTTTAAAAGCAGCACCAGTAAAATAGATTTTAAAACAGTAAAAGAATCTTGCTGCTGTAGACACAAGACTTATCTCTGTCTAAATGCAACATAAATATATCACTACATCACATAGAGGTGTTAACAGTAAAAGAAAAAATAATGGTTTTATTACTTTAGATTTTAACCTTTAACCAATTGGATTCCATGCTGCACTTTTCAAATTTGATCTTTATCCACGTAGAATCATCATGTACTTACGTGTATCATTTAACAATGTGAGCTTTTCTGTTTAAGACAAGCAGTATATATTCACTTATTCTTTTCTGTACAGACTTTAATTGGTTTGTACAGAGAGGCTTTAATTGCTTAGACACTCTAAACAATTCTTTATCACGCAAAAACTGTTTTGAAAACATCGACTTTGTAGCTATTAAGAACACATGGACTCTGTTTTATGCAAATATAGTCTTTAATCTGTTAATGGTTGGGGCCCTGGGTGGCTGAGCTGGCTAAGGCACATGCTTTGCTGATCACTGCCATTACACCTCTGACTCCATGGGTTATATTCTCAACTCGGTCATAGTGGGTATGTAAGAAAACTTGCAAGCTGCTTCTCTTGGGTTGGTGGTTCTCACTGTGGTCTTCTAAGCTCTCCCTCAACCATTTATACTGGCCACCATATATAGTCTAGCATATGTTCAAAAATGTGATTAAGCTCACTGCAACAACTGCTTTTTTGTACACACAGAATTCAACAATTTTGCCAAGCCTGCTTTGGGAAGAAACCGGAGAGGCACAGAGTGGTCTAAAGCGCTTTCCATTATGGATCACTGCCGTCTCACCTCTGTCTGTATGGGTTCAAGTCTAAGATTCGGCTAATGTAGTTATGTGAGAAAGCTTTCCAGTAGCTTCTCATGAGTCGGTGGTTCTTTCCTGGGGGTTTCCCGGGTTCTACCTCCACCAATAGTACTGGCCGCCATGTATAGCCTATTTAGTGCTGAAAAATGGCGTTAAACCCTAAAACAAACAAACAAAGCAAGAAACCGGACATAATGTTCACTTTTGCATGATGTTTGTATGTATGACCATGTGTTCATTCATGTATCTTATTGCACCATGACTAATGTCAATATTAAAGTTTTGTACGTTAAGCTGAGTGATAAATTTGTTTACTTTCCAGCTAAATGAAAGAAACTCTTGTTCCTTTTTCAGCAAAACTGCATCATGAAAATAGCTGTGGAAGGCTGTTGCCATGGGGAGTTGGACAAGATATATGAAACATTGGAATACATTGAGAATTTACACAACTATAAAATTGATCTTCTCCTGATATGCGGCGATTTCCAAGCTGTTCGAAATATGTCTGACTTGCACTGTATGGCAGTGCCTCAAAAGTTTCAAAAGATGAATACTTTCTATCAGTAGGTTTTCACAAATCAGTGTTATATTAAAACATCATTATCAGTACTCATTGGATATTGGTCTTTAACATTTACAGCTTGTAGAATACCAGATATGTATCTGTAATTTTATATATTACTTTCCAGGCTGAGTAACGCCATTAACACAAGATTTTCTTGAGGTGTTGATTCAACACATATCTTCACGTCCTTGTTCCACATTTCTCAGCAACATATTATACAGTCCATTTCTGTTTACAAGGTCCAATCTCTAGCTCACTTTCAATTTAAAAACTAAAAAAAAAATAAGGATTCTGTAAATCACATATTAAAAGTCATGTATATTCTTCAATTCCATTTGTGGGGGTGAGAGAGAAAGAATAAGTTTATGATATATTTGTTTGCATTTATATATTTATATATATTAGTATGGACTGCATTGAAAGATTTATGACAGCGCAATAACTAAGTCTAACCCTCTTTAAATTGTCCAAGTTGGTGTTAAAAGGCATTTGTAAAACCCTAACAAGTTTCAGTTAATGATGTTTTTATCCATTCTGAAGTGTTTTACAATTTAATATGAACAAATTAGTCACAGAAAATCCTAAATTTCGACAAAATCAGTTATTTCAATGAAATTTGTATAAAATATCCATAATTATGAAGTGAACATCTCACTATAACGAACATCATTATAAGCTACTCCTAGTTTGGTCATGAAATTGTTAAAACAAGTACTTCATTACAGCTCACTGTTTTTCTTATTTTCATATATAACAGTTGGGGTGGAACACGTGTTTAAAGGATTAAGGAAATAGCTATCTAATTATGTCATATAGCAAACTCTTTGCGTCATGCACCACATCCTTGTGGAGTCATGTTGCTGAGTCCTGGAGGAGAGGGTGTGGCCAACTATTGGAAATCGCTATTGCATGTGTGTGTGTGGATTAATTTACAGTAAATTATTTGCTTAATGTCTTTTAATAAATGGCCTAATATACCGTTACTTATATGTTGTATGTATTATTCAAGGGAGAATACTGTTGCTTGTTTTATACTGTTATTTATATGATGCAGGAATTATTCAAGAGGATAATACTGTTACTTATATGTTACAGGTATTACTCAGGAGATAAAACTGTTGTTTGTTTTATACTGTTATTTTATGATGTAGGCATTACTTGGGAAAAGACTGTTGCATTTTTTAATACTGTTACTTATTTGTTGCAGGTATTACTCTGGGGAGAAGAAGGCTCCTGTGTTGACATTGTTTATTGGTGGCAACCATGAAGCCTCCAACTACATGCAGGAACTCCCGTATGGAGGCTGGGTGGCTCCTAATATCTACTATATGGGTAACAATTCGACTTTATTCAAAGTAACATAGTTAGGGTTGCTTTGAACTTCTACAAGTTTGTTTACTTCGTCAGGCTTAGTTTTAATGATTTTACAAAGTTTTGTTTTTGTCAATGGATATAATTCTGGCAGGAATTAGATTTGCAAACAAATTATGTTAGTTTTATTGATTACTAGTTTCATAATTAGTAGAGGACATGCAATTCGAGGGAAAGGGTAAGCTCACAAATAAAAGTTATGACTTTTTTATGTTTATAAATAGATGTTAATGTATACTGTTTAAGGTGTTTTCCAACTTACAATAAGTTAATGTATAGTATTCACTAAAGGTGTCTCTATACTTACAGATGAAATTTAATATGTAGTATTTATTTTAATTGTCTTCATGCTTACAAATAAATGTTAATCTATAGTACTTAATTAAGGTGTCTATGCATAATACTGCATCAGAAACTGTTGATCTTCAAAGAGTAATGGAAGTCTTTATCTGGTACATCAGGGATAATGCTGGGCCAGAGGTCTCGCTAGGATTTTAAAACTAGGAATCCAGGACTCCCATTTTGGTAAAAATATGAGTCCCACCAGCAAAAGTTGCAGTCCCATCCCAAAAATGTTAAACTTTGCAGATTATAAGAAGTGTTGGTTGCCATCGAGTTTAATTCCCCCAACAATGACATGTACAACTGTATCAGCTTTTTCGGCGTGACTGGTCATTCTGGACAACAATACGTCATTTCTGTAATTATTCAATAACGTGCAATTTTGGTACATAAAATAAAACTAATTATTTTTGGGCTGAAATGCAGACAGAAAGATTCCAAAGTAATGTATTTCATTTCCATAGCCTTATGCATAAACATTATATATTTTCAAAGCCATGTGCAGAATTGTCCACTATATCAGTTCTAGTAACTTAATCACAGTTCTGAATCTCATTTAAATCTTCATCATTTTTTCGTTTAGCCCCAAAAAACTTGTCCAAATTTGCAAATGGCATTTTGTGCAAGTCTCGATGTGTCTTGGTTTCGAGTTCGCATGCAATATTTATACAGCTACAATCGGAAATGAAATCAATTACAGGATTCGCCAATTTAGAAAACTGCGATTCTGTTTTCCTTTTTGGTGACAAAATAAATACCATCTGGCGATATTTGTGGCGACACGATAGAAATTGTATATACAGTCTTGCGTTTGGAGTAGAGAAAATCAAAGGCACTATGACAGGAAGCAGCGAACTTAGATATTACATTGCACTGTTATATTATAATTCGCTTATGATGATATCTGGCCTTATTACTGCATGCTGTATTATAATCAAAATAACCATGCAACTGACTATTTAAAAATTCGACACCTCTGAAGGCGGAAATGTGAAATGAGTACACCAGATGACGCTAATTTGTTTTAAAAACCAGATGAAAGAAAAAAATTGTTTTGCTGACACTTCAAAGAAAACTGATTACCTTTGAAACACTGATATATACTAAACAAATAAAACAAATCTGTCTCAATGTTCTACAATTATCTGATGTTGTCGCAGCATTAACAAATGGGTATTTGTGTGGTCCTTCAATAGAGCTTTTAGCGGTGCCTTTCAATAACAAATGCACCATCATCAAAAGAAAGTCAGCACCAAACTCAAATAAAAGCATTGCCTCATTTTTCATAGTGATTAGAATTTATTTATTGTGACGCGAAACTGTCCTGTTTGCAAAAGAAAAAAGCAAAAACAAAAACGTGCGTACAGAGGACTCCTGCGTGGGTGATTTTATTCCTTTCAGAGAGCTCTGCTGGGCCCCACCAATTCGCAACTTGTGATTTTCTTTCCTCATTGAAGACAAAATGTACCGTCTGATATTTGTGACAACAACAGTTTGGGCTGTTAAAAATTGTATAATAAGTTTTGGGTTTGGAGTTGAGAAATTCAAAGGCATTATGTCAGGAAGCCACAAACTTGTATGTAAAATTGCTCTGGAATCAAATGTTGCATAAACAAGTCCTTTGTTCATATCGACAGACCACCCTAACATGGCATTGTTATATCATGATCCACTTATTCCGATATCTGGCTTTAGTACGTGGTACTGTAATACAACACAACTAGTTATACTTCCTGACTTGCTAAAGGTAAGAACAGGAATTAATACAATATTCCAGATGATGGCAGTTTTTTTTTTCTTTTTTGAAAAATGTACCAGAAAAATAGTTTTGCTTAAACTACAAACTACCTTTGAAGCATCGATTGTTCTGTATAAATTGTACTTAGCAAATTAAATTAAAATTCTGTCAGTATTTTACAATGAACAGTTTATGACACTTCCATTGCCTTGGCCCTAAGTACTCTTAGAAATTGGCTGAAGTTTGTTCAATCTATCTAATCAATCTTGCTTTATTTTTAGGCTATGCAGGGATTGTCAACATAGGTGGATTACGTATTGGGGGTCTTTCTGGAATATTTAAAGGAAGAGACTTTCACAAAGGTAATGGCTTCATTTTAACTAAAGGATTTCTGTACTGCATTCATGTTAATTCAGTAATTATTGATATATATTTAGCTATGAACAAAAAATGCTTTTTATTTCAAATAGATTAATCTGTTTTCTCAGGAAAATAAAGCCTGTATCAGAGATAATCTATTTCCAGCTGCTTTTCAAAATTATTCTTTAATGAGAATATAAAATTACAAGAAAGTCGGCTTTGTCTTATAATATGCATAAATTTTCTTTGTGTCCAAAACTTAAGTCTTGTTAGCATAATTCTGATTAAATTATATTTATGATATTTAGATTGACTCAGCCATCCAAAAATAGAAGAATTATAATCAGGTCTGACACATCATGTTTGATGGATGTTTGGAGTTTGTTTCAATTTTAATTTTGACATGTTAAATGAGTACAGTTTTTGAGCAAAACAGAGTATAGTTTTGGGTACAAAAGAGTGAAGCGAAGTATTATGTACAAAGTAGTACAGTTTTGAGCCCAGTACAGTACAGTTTTGAGCCCAAAGGAGTACAGCTTTTAAGCACAAACAAGTTAAGTATTGTGTACAGATGAGTACAGTTTTGAGTCATAAGAAATAGTTTTGAGTCATAAGAAATACAGTTTTGAGTCATTAGAAATAGTTTTGAGCCCAAAGGTGTACAGTTTTATTATTTTATATTATCACTTTTGTCTCAGCAGCATAACACAACATGATTGCTACCATGTGGCTTGTCAAACCAGATAACTTACAACCATTCCATTGTGTGCTTTTAAAAAATATAATTATGCAATTTGTAACATGAGACGATCCTTTAAATTCAGATTTTGGAAAGATAAAGGGTTAAATTAAGACTTATTTCCTATTCCTGCCATTCTTTGTTGTAAGACATTTTTGTCAATAAATATTGTTTACACCAATGGTCATGTGACTAAGTAGAATGGAGTTTTATAATATAAAAAAATCTTTTGACTTAGTTATAGCATGTATTTTATATATATATATATATATATATATATATATATATATATATATATATATATATATATATATAATCTTGTTAAATTATTTTCATAACCTTATCTTAACAGAGTTAGCCTTGATGACCATTTTGTTAACAAATGTTTTTGTTTTCATATATACACAACACAAGTGATCTTCTGTCGTTGTCCATCATTTGTATGAACAGCCTTGACTGATAAATTGTTATCATAGTCAGTGTCTCTTTTGATAATCATGTAGTGTACCCCATTAGTCCCAACATGTTATTCAAGTAAAACATACCTAGGTGACTAGCAGTCGCTAATCTAACCCGACTCAAAAATAGATAAGCATGTGGGATCATCAAATTCACACAATCCCAGTTTGAGATTTTTCAGCAATCAATTCAAAATTTCAAATAAAATACAATTTATTATGACTTCTATTTGCAGTGCATCAGTTTAAAAAAGACTTACTGTAATCTTATATTAGAAAAGTTTTGACATTCTGGCATTCATTTCCATATCTTTTCTCATTGCAGGTCATTTTGAGCACCCTCCTTACACTGAGGAGTCTAAACGTACTGCCTACCATGTCAGAAGCATTGATGTTTTCCGTTTAAAACAGGTGAGTTTTGACTCAGTTAGATGTAATTTATATAAAAAGTTTGTGTTTTTATTATCTTAATTCCATTAGCAACACCATGTCAATTTTTAAATAATGCTTTGTCTGATTGGTCCTGTTAAATACAATTTCCTTTGGTTCAGTCATAGAACAGCTTCTGTAGTGGCCCACTTCTTGAACAGTGCACTGACCTTTAGGCCAGCCACTTTAAATTGCCAGAATCCCATGACACCAATGAGTTTGTGTTCTTTAGGAACCCTCAAGTATGACCTCCCTAGCATTGTGGCACAGAAACCGTCCGGTTTATTCAACATAAGCAGATATATAATGGCTGTTTACCGATAGAAATGAGAATAATATTGTTGATTTGTGAACATATTTTTTTCCAGCAGGCCGATACGAAACTTAAACCCATGCAAAGGCTAAGTAATCTGACTGCAGTGTTTTCCTCAGATGTCATCAATTTGAGCATGAAAATTACCTAGATATTATTGCCACTGATAACTAAGACGATGAAAGCCAACCTCAGAAAAACAAAATATTGTTAAGACCAAGTCAGCATGACCTTTCTTTTTCAGCTAGAAAAATGATATTCTAGCCTATGGGTCTTCTCTTCTTTTCTGAAAGGTACTTACCGTATTTTCCTGCCTATAAGTCGATGCAGAGTTGAAGTCAAATTCACCAATTCGATTTATTTTCCATCCTTCGTCCATATATAAGTCTATTCGGAGTATAAGACGAGGCCAGGTCAATATCTTGACTTCATATTTTACACTAGTAATGGTATCGTTGTATGATATTCCATATTACTGGCAATCGTGAAATTGCATAACCGATGCTAACATGCTTGTGATTTTACTTTTGAACAAATCACTGCTATATTTTGTTATCAATTGACACAGCTGAATAAACAGAAGCATGTTTTATTATAATTAAAAGCACATCTATGTTATAGTTCATTTTATTACCTGTTGTTACGAATATAACTTAGCATGTTAAGAGACAGTGAATCACTGTAACACAAAGATTGTATCTACCCTTATCTTGCCCCAAGCCATAAATACATACATAACCATTTTTGTAACGTCTGTATTAATGTATTTTTCTTTTTGTTGTTTTTTTAATCTAGGTTACAAGAACTGTTGATATCATGATGTCACATGACTGGCCAAGGGGAATTTATAACTATGGAGATGTACAAGGGCTCCTTAAATTCAAGAAATTCTTCAAGGAGGAGGTAGAGAATAACACACTTGGCAGTCCCCCTGCAATGGAGTTGCTGTTAAAACTCAAGCCCCAGTACTGGTTCTCTGCTCATCTTCATGTCAAATTCGCAGCAATTCTGCAGCATGATGTAAGAAAACTAAAATTGTACCTGTTAACTAGAAAAGATTTTAATGGATTAGTTTCGTCATGTATCGTTATTCTGGTCGCATACCTTAGTATTAATTCATTTCACCTGTTAATATTTTCAGTTTTCTATTGATGCATTTTTAATGTACCTGTACATATTTTGAAGGGACAATATTTTGGTGGTCTTGAGTTTCCTTAGCAGAGATTGATTTGCTGAGGCGTATAATTGACATCCATAATCCATCTTCAATTTAATTAGGGGGCCCCGAGTGGTCTAAAGCGCTTTTACGGATCACTTCCATCTCATCTCTGTCTGCGTGGGCTCGAGTCTAAGATTTGGCTAATGTAGTTATGTGAGAAAGCTTGCCAGTAGTTTCTCATGGGTCGGTGGATCTTTCTGGAGGTTTTCCTGGGTTCTTCCTCCACCAACAATACTGGTCGCCATGTATAGCCTATTGTATGCTTAAAAATGGCATTAAACTCTACAACAACAACAACAATCAATCTAATTAGAGATCTGTATAGTGATAGTAGTTGGATAGCCTTGGTTTCCTTCCCAATTGGTTTGATTGATGTTTTCATAAGGTTTAGATGTTGGTTGCATCTTCAGACTAATTTGGTGATATGATTTTGCCATAATAGATCTTAATCACTATTTTAATAAAGATGATTGGTGTATTTTATTTGTTAATCGATTGGAACAAGCATATTTCAGTTTTATTACATGCTCTAACATTAGCATAAATGACTGAAGACTAAAGTTAAAGTAAAGTTACTTCCCTTGCTACTATTTTCAGCAGTGTACTTCTTAGGTTATGACCATATTTGTTTTTATCCATATGGAAGATTTAATCAGTTACATTATTCACCTTCCTAATTCAAGGTAAAAAGAAATAATGATAGAATTATTTTCACATTGTTGGAATGAACTTGGATTGTCCACATTGAAGGTGGCAGTGCTGACCACTAGAACAAGCAGACATTTAAAATTAGCTCAGATTTTTTGGTCGTAATGCTAAATTAAATATTTGTTGCTATTCATGGTCCAATAATTTTTAGAATCAGATGCCAGCTTAGTGCAGCTACTAGGGAAATTACTAGCTGCCCAGCTGCTCTCGATTTTGTTATGAGTTTCAACTCTTGATAGTGGTTCATGAACTCATGCTCTATGCACACACACACACACACACACACCCGACCCCCACCCCCCATTGGATTAAATCATGAATCTAAGAAATTGTATTCTGTTAAGTGCTATTAAAAAAAGCAGCAGTGTTCAAAGATACCCAAAACTGTAATGTATTGCTTGTTGCGATGTTAGTGGAACTATATCAAGTTGTTATAGTTTGCCCTGTAGCAAGCATTGTAAAATATATAATTAAGAACATAATGTTTTTCAAATACTCATGACAGGGCCCAGAGTGGCCAAGTGGTCTAAAGCGCTCACCCTTACAGATCACTGCCATGTTACATATGTCTGCATGGGTTCGAGTCTTGGGCTCAGCTAATGTGGGCATGTGAGAAAGCTTCTCATGGGTCAGTGGTTCTGTCCGGTGTTTTCCCGGGTTCTTCCTCCACCATTAATGCTGGCCACCATGCATAGCATATCTTGTGCTGAAAAGTGGCGTTAAACCCTATAAAAATATAAACACTAAATATTTATGCATAAAACCAGAATCCAACTGTTTTATTTTTAATGACACATATACATATTCATAGAAACTATAATTTTCTTTAAACAAACACCAAAAGAAGTCAACTTTTTTGAGTGTAGGAAGTTGCTAGATGTTGAAAGATTAGCTTGTATCGTAACTTGCGAAACTTGCTTGAGTTCAATTTTTTCTGTGCATTTGACAATCCACTGAGTGTTGATGTTTCATCTTATAGATTATTATCATTTTGGAATTCAATTACAAAAAAGTTAAAATAATTTCACTTGTCCTGAAAAAGATAAGTATTATGAAAAGTGAAAAACAGATTGGAATACACCAAAATTGGCCATGCATTCAGCCATCAGACATCGATCTACATTGTGCTTTTTGTACAGTAGTATGCCACAAATTTTAGAATTTGGAATATGCATACATATTCTGACAGTGCTTACAATTTCATGTCATACATGTGTTATTTAGTTATTTATTATTATATAATACTTGTATCATTGTAAGCAATGATACATGATCCCCCCAGGGGCATGTGGCATAATGATGTCAAAAAACATAGAGCTTGCAATAAGCATATAGATGTTGGAAAAATGAAGAGCAGATATCAGCTATGTAATCCCTAAAGCCACCTACTTAAGTCATGCAAGCTACTAATTCTCAAGCATTGTTTGTTAATTTTATTGTTGAATATAACCTGGCTTAATGTGAGAGCAGCAATAGTGGCAGTCAAAGAATAATTTATATTCTAAGGAAAAATAAGACAAACCTTTATGAGTTTTCTTAGGTGCTGAAATTTTTTAACACTTTTTGTCACCAATATTAAACAGCAGGCAAGAAGCCTGAACTGTTTTGAAAAATGTTTGCCATAACCCTGTTGAGGAATGTCAAGTCTCCCACAGCATCATATCATGACAAATAGCATGAAGGTTGTGTATGTCAGTAAATTTGGTTGCAAATAATGTTTTAGTTTTATTTTTGGATTTTCCTATAATGCAGTTCTGACAATCAATGTGGATGGAGCTAGGGTCATGGTATAATTTTTCACTAATTGTGTTCAGAATTCACTAATTTTTATCCCTCTCTTCTCTAAGTGTGTGGAGTGTTGGCAGCTCTGTATTCATGTAGCCCATACTGAATATTTTGGAAGCCTGATCCCAGCATTTTAGTAGCCCCCTGGCCTTGACTATTGCTATTTAAGATTTTTATTTAGTTTGCTTTTTAAAAGTTTTTGAAAAGAAACATATCTTATTCTGTTTACTGAAGAATAAAAAAAGGTTTTGCAATAATTTATAATTAATTTCTTTTTTTAGGTGTCCGGTGATGCAAAGACAACAAACTTTTTGTCCCTAGACAAGTGTCTGCCACGAAGACATTTCCTTCAGGTAATAGGAATTTAATCAGTCAAATAGACATTATTGGAGATTAATACAATTAACTGTGAGATGTGCCTGTTGTTTTTGTTTTTGTTTTTTAATGGTTTGACACCATTTATCAGCACAATATAGGCTATACAAGGCAGCCAGTATTAATGGTGGAGGAAGAACCCGGAAAACCCTGGAAAGAACCACTGACCCCCCTCGAGAAGCTATTGGCAAGCTTTCTCACATAACTACATTAGCCAAATCTTAGACTCAAACCCACGCAGACAGAGGTTAGATGGCAGTGATCTGTAACGGACAGCGCTTTAGACCACTCTGCCACTCGGGGCCCCTGTGCCTGTTGTACCAGATGCCCTGTTTGTATGGTAGGATGGTGACCCAATCGTTTATATTAGCTTGTGATATTGAAATTTTGTATGATGAAACTTTTGTAAACTGGGCATGAACCAATGTAGGTACTGACATTCTTTCATATTGCTGTCAAGTACCTGTCTTTATACGTGTTAGAATGAGATGGGCATTTATAGGTTAAGGGTGGTGTTATTGAAGTTTAATGTTTATGATCGGAGAAAATTATATTGTTAACAATACTTTAAAGTACGAAAATGAAATTACTGAGTTTCTGACCTTTTATGGGGCTGCTTATTAGACAGTCTCACAAGTCAACATCATAACAGTAGTGTAATTCTATTCCGAAATTGTCGCTATCAGTTGCCAACTTTTATCTCACACAATTAAAAAGTTTGGTTCAGAGTTCGCTTATAAATAGTTAAAGCATTCACATTCGCCACATAAAATGTTTAGTTTTAGTGGCTTGGTGTTAGTATAAGCCTTCCTATAGCATAGCTAGATCACATGGCTTACAGTTCTCTAGAAAAAGAAGCCAATATAAATCCAAACTAAGCTGGCCTCCAGCAGACAAACATGTGGTTATTAATTTGTTTTGAGCAAGAATAAGCAAAAGTACCAATGGTCTACAAATAAGCTAAACTCTAACAAAGAAATATTGTGATATTGAAGTATTTTTTTCACAACGCGGATAATATTAGTGATGGTTTTCAAGTCCATGATTTAGAATCATTCAGGTGCATTGAAGTGAAATATGTACTTGCCCATGAAAATCGAAATCTGACAGTAGAGTTTCTGTTACAAGTAACATCAAGCTAGTTACTCTATATTCCTTTAATTGACTTCTTCAACAGTTTGTATTCAGTGTTTGGTCTGAAATCATGCTCAACTATTACGTTGGTTGCTGGAATAGTCAATCCAATAATTGTAAGTTTTGCCAACTGCAGAAAGATATTACAAATATCTCTCTGTGACTGTTGCACATAAAGAATTAAAACTCAGATGGCCATGTACCTAGATTGTCATTGTCATTGGCTGAAATTCATTTCTTAGTTCTGTTTCATTCTTCAATGCCCCCAGCTGTTGTCATTTTGTCCAAAATAGTCTGCAAATTTTGAAATTCTGTGAAAGTCTCCTTGTTGTTATCATGTCATGCAGCTCCTTAGTTAGGAAAATGGGCAAAATTCAACTGAGTTTTTATATTGTGATGATTTCTATGCTGCTTTCTGGAAAACCAATGATTTATTTTCTCATTAGCTTGTAAGCTTGGATATCGAGTTTTTTATGGCTTTGTTCTCTTGATTTCCTCTATTTTCAGTCAGCTGTGATTGTTAATCTGAATCAATTTTCAGACAAACCATGGTTAACTGCAAGATAGCTTGTTGAAGTAGCTATTGACTTTATAATATTCAAATTGACTGACTCCTTTTGAAAAATTAAACTCAATATGTTAATGATTGCCATAATGTCAGCTGCACCTTTGCGATGAAGGAATTTCTGTACAAATCCTTTGGCAGAGGTATTGTTCAATTGCTGGGTGTCTTCAAGCTCAAGAACAACTGCTGGTTATGTTTCTTTTGAGATTTATCAGCTCTTCTAAGAAATTGCCATCTCACAGGACAATGCTTCTTAAGAGTTTCAGAATCTTCATCAGGTATGCAGTTCCTTTAATCACTGGTTCGTAATTGCCAAATACTGATACAACTTTTAGATTTTGTTTGTTGTAGATTTGTTAACTCCAATCAGTTTTGATTAATTGTAGACATTTTGTATAATATTTATGGACAGTGCCACTTGTATCTACATGGTAATGGTTGAGTTGCTTGTATCACACACATCTCCAAAGTTTGCCAACATATGGGTTATAACATATGGGTTATAACATATGGATTATAACATATGGGTTATAACATATGGATTATAACATATGGGTTATAACATGGATTATAACATGGATTATAACATATGGGTTATAACATATGGGTTATAACATATGGGTTATAACATGGGTTATAACATATGGATTAATACATATGGGTTATAACATATGGATTATAACATATGGGTTATAACATATGGATTATAACATATGGGTTATAACATATGGATTATAACATATGGATTATAACATGGATTATAACATATGGGTTATAACATATGGGTTATAACATATGGATTATAACATATGGGTTATAACATATGGATTAATACATATGGGTTATAACATATGGATTATAACATGGATTATAACATATGGGTTATAACATATGGATTATAACATATGGGTTATAACATGGGTTATAACATATGGATTATAACATATGGGTTATAACATATGGATTATAACATGGATTATAACATATGGGTTATAACATGGGTTATAACATATGGATTATAACATATGGGTTATAACATATAGATTATAACATATGGGTTATAACATACAATGGAGGGCATTATTAGAAGCTACTGTTCACATAATTGACTTTTCCTGGAAGATATAATTAAAAGTCAAAAAGTTATTTTAAAAAATCCCAGAAAACTTGAATTGCTTATACCATATATACACAAAACTGCAAGGACATAATCTTCCATTGCATCATGCATGACAGGTCTGTGCTGTTTGCTAGTAAACACTGTTGACTTTGTTATGCTGGTTTATTATGTTATGGCAGATCAGAGTCAGCTGGATTTGACTTATGCATGAGTAATTACAGTACCTGATTATGGATAATATAATTAAACGTTCTGTTATTTGATTAATTGTTATACCATTAGAAGACACCATACATTATGATTGTACAGTGGTCTTTTATCATATTTTATTAGCCTTAAGAATATTTATCTTTCCTAAAACATTCTAAATGAAGCAAATTTGAGCCTGAATGTTTTGTCTCATTGCTAGGTGATAGATGTACCACATGATTCTTCCAAGCCAGTAAAGCTTATGCTGGATCCAGAGTGGTTGGTGATTCTGAAATCAACAAATCATCTGCTGAATCTGACCAAGACACCACAATATCTACCTGGCCCAGGGTGTAATCAAAGGTATTTCATGTAGCCCATTTTATACTTTTTACCCATGTTACACTATCTACCAGACCCAGGGTGCAATCAAAGCTATTTCATATAGCCCATGTTACACTATCTACCAGGCCCAGGGTGCAATCAAAGCTATTTCATATAGTCCATGCTACACTATATACCAGGCCCAGGGCATAATAAATGTTATTTGATGTAGTCCATTTTATACTATCTAACTGGCCCAGGGTGTAATCAAAGCTATTTGATATAGTCTATCTTACACTATATACAAGTCCTAGGGTGTAATCAAATGTACTTCTTATAGTCCATGTTACATTATATACCTGCTGAATCTGACCAAGACACCACAATATCTACCTGGCCCAGGGTGTAATCAAAGGTTTTTCATATAGTCCATGTTACACTATATCCCAGGCTTAAGGTGTAATCAAAGGTATTTCATATAGTCTATGTTACACTATATACCAGGCCCCAGGTGTAATCAGAAGTATTTCAAATAGCCCATATTACACTATCTGATTGGCTCAGTGTGTAATCAAAGGAATTTTATGTAGCCCATGTTACACTATCAGCCTGGCACAGGGTGTAATCAAAGGTATTTAGTACAGCTCATTTTACACTGGCACAGGGTGTAGTTGATGGTATTTCATCTAGCCCATGTTACACTATCTACCTGACCCAGGATGTAATAAAATTTTATTTAATGTAGCTCGTGTTACACTATCAGCCTATCACAGGGTGTAGTTGAATGTATATCATGTAACCCCTTTTTATACTATCTACCTGGCAAAAGGTGTATTCAAAGGTATCTCATGTGGTTGATATTATGCTATCAGCATAGCCCAGAGTGTAATCAAAGGTACTTCATGTAGCCCATGTTACACAATCTACCTGGCCCATGGTGTAATATTGCTCAGATAATGAGCTTAAACACCCATATAGCCTGTGTAAGAGAGGGGCATTAATTAGAATAGTTCAGGAGGGAAATGTCAGTTGGAGCGAAGGAAGTCCAAACCTGGCTTCACCTATACTTTCTTCTTTTAATAATGATTTTTTTTTTTGTCCCACATATAAGTAACATTTTGGATTGTTGACTACATGACCTTGAATGTGCCAGGAACAGGGATTGAACATGGGCCATGAGATATTAAAAGTAAGCAGGTGACAACTGTACTATCCTGGCTCAGAATATATTGAGGGAAATTTATGTCCTCTTGTATGCAAACTGATGTATTACAAATATGCTGATTTTCAACCCAAAATGAAGGGACAAAAAGAAAACGTGAAAACATTATTCAGTTTAATGTTCAAGCCACAACCGAAAATCACTCTCTAAGTAGTCCAGAATTCTTCTGTTCTTGCAGGCAATATACAGTGGGTCCACCACACTCCTAAATAATGCCATGGGGGAACCTCCAACATGTTGAGTCCTCTGGCTATCATGTGTGACCCCAAATAATCATTGTTAACTCATTCATGGCATATGGCTCAGAAATCATGCATGTAAGTAATAAGTCAATTGATCAGCTTATCAGCTTAAAGTTTACTGGACTGTGTAGTTTTTGCAGATATGTATAAATGAGAGATGTGTATAATATGTGTTATCCATCAGTCTACTCATTAAGTGAATCAATATTTACAAGCACATGCAATTAAATTATCATGTACTATATACAATATTCATTATATACAAAATGAATATATGAACCGCTTCGGTGACCAAGTGGTTAGAGCATCCGTCATGAGCGCATGAGGTCGTGGGTTCAATCCCCGGCCAAGTCATACCAGAGACTTACAAAAATGGTACAAACAGCTGCCTTGCTTGACGCTCAGCATTAGGAGGTTAGTGTTAGGATGGTTCGCCTGGTGTCAGAGTAGTGTGGCTGGGTGGGACATCATGCTACATGTCTGCAGGATGATGCCCGAGTGCTAGACAACACTATAAACTGCCACACTGCAGACATCGTAGCGATAAGACTGAAAAATTGTTAAAGCTACATTTAAAATCCTAATCAAATTAATCAAACAAAATGAATATTTAATAATGACATGACAGCAATGAAAAAAATGGGGCTAATAGAATGTATTTTCAGTTCTCAAAAATCTACTTAAGATATTAAAATGCTGTGATAATCTGAGTGATACCATCGCTTCTAAGACCGCTCTAGTGGCCTAGTGGTAGAGTCTTCACCTCAGATGTGGGAGGTCATGGGTTAGAACCCTGGCAGAGTCATACCAATGACTTTTAAAAATGGTACTTACAGCTGCCTTGATTGGTATTCAGCATTAAGAGGTTAGTGTTAGGATTAATTTGACTGTTGTCAGGTTAATTTGACTGGGTGGGACATAATGCTACATGTCTACAACACGATGTCCCAGTGCTAAACATCACTATAGACTGTCTCACTGCAGACATCCTAGCAATATGACTAAATTTTTGGGGGGTTAAAAATCCTAATCACACACACACTATGATAGATCAAGTGGTTATGTGAATCATTAAGCTTAATCGTTAAGAAATTGCAGTGGAATCTATGACATGACTGCATTATATCAGGTATTATTTAAGAATGAAGGGTGCCATAACAATTTAATGATGTAAAACTTTAATTTTATTATTCTTAAATTCCAGTCTATTAAAGACTGTATGTAGACAAGATGACCAGCTGAATCATGTATATGACCTGTTGCATTTCAGAGTTACTGCAGCTGGTGGCCATTAAGGCTTTAGGTCAGTTTTGCAGACCGTTTTTATGGCCCCAGGTATTTTAAAATTTTAACGTGTCCTTTTCTGATTTTCTGTTTTTCAGATATGACTTCACAGTGAGTGATATGGAAATAGATGCTATCTATGAAGATTTTGGTGGTGATCTGTCACTGCCAGAAAATTTTGAAATAACTGTACCTGTGTATGATCCTTCAAACTCAACAAAGAGGGCCGCTGCACCACCTCAAACCAATGTTAATAAACAAACTACACTTTTATGTACAATGCTGGGAATCACAGAACCAAATTCAGTTTTTCTTGGGAAGGAGTTTTTGAAGTAAAACAAGATGAAGACATTGATGGTGTTATTGATAAAGATTATGAAAGTAATCTTTACATATATTGTCCATTTACCTAATATTATAAAAATATTGTGGGTTTTATCCATTGTGTCTTGACAGGGAATAATTAGTTTTTACTCATATTTAGTGTATCAGATTGTCCTAAAATGTATTGGCATAAAGTCACAGAGAAACTACTTGTCTCCAGTTTAGAAAATAAATTTGATTACCAGTCCAATTTTTTGATCTTATAATAAGACCAGTTCATCCATGAGGCATAAATAAATAAATAAATAAATAAATAAATAAATAAATAAACTGAAAAGGAATTATATGGAAATTGGATTATCATTGACCTACTTAAAATTCTCCTTCATAATATTCAACCTGCTACAGTTTATATATATATATATATATATATATATATATATATATATATATATATATATATAAACAACACAAACACGTAGAATGTGTGACCATTTTCGCTTTATTGATTCATCAGGCTAGAGTTCAACATTGCTTACGCCATTTAATATAAACAAGATGACATAAACAAGATGATGTCATAGCTCATATTTTTAACCTAATTGTCTCACCCTTTAACTCGACATGGAAATAGAGATATACAGCACAGGCCAATGACATTTAAATGCATAAAAATACATAAAACTGGATCTTAAAAATACGTATATCTCTACCTATAACTATCTACAACCATTTCATGAATAAATAGAGATAAACAGTTTTACTAATATTTTCATTATGTATAATGTACATTTTTTTTTACAAATAAAAAAAAATAATCCAAAGGACTAATGAATGTCATAAAGTGTTTAATAATTTAGTCCTTTTGGATATATCGTATTAAGATGATGAATCCAATATGTTTCCTTTAGCATATGTTCCATTTCAGAATCAACTATGGTAATAGGTTGAAAAGAAAAATCTTGTACAGTATGGGAACTCTTGTTAAAATGTAAGGTAACATGTGATGAAAATGATTGATGGATATAATTTTTTATGTCTGATCTATGTTGGTTTATATGTTTAGATATTTGTTGACTGGTTAGTCTAATATACTAGATAACACATTTTTTGCATGTGATCAAATAAATAACATTTGATGTTGCACAATTAGTATCACAACACATATCAAAAGTTTCTTTCGTATTATTGCTATTGAAAGAAGTACTTTCATTAATAAAAGAAAGTGCAAACATCTAGGTCTATTACATTTAGTAGATTATCTTTTTTTATATGATGTTTTTTTCTAATTTAGAATTAATTAGGAAATCTATAATTTTTTTAGCTCTTTTATAAGCAAGTGTGGGTTTGTTTTTGTGTAGCGATTTGACACTTGCTATACTTGATAATTTTAATAAATTCCAAAATGTGTTAAAAGCTCTTACCTATGTTAGGCTAACTTGGATTATATTCAATAACAAAAGGAATGATTTCTTCATGTCTAGCTTTGATTTTACATTCTAATGATTCAAATTATGTAAGAGAAGATATTTTTGGGAAAGCAGTATTAATGATATCAATAGAGTAATTTCTATTTAAAAAATGCTGACCTAATTCTGTTAAAGATGATTTTAAAAGTGACCTAATTATATATATATATATATATATATATATATATATATATATATATATATATATATATATTTATATATATATATATATATATATATATATATATATATATATATATATATATATAGAGAGAGAGAGAGAGAGAGAGAGAGAGAGAGAGAGAGAGATAGTTCATTGGATGCAATTTGTAAAATGTATTTGTTATCAAAGCAGCTTTATCTAAATATTAATTTCTCTGTTTGCTTCAAATACAGTACATTCAGGACAGAATCAGCAGATTATGATTTCACAAATTCTCAAGTACAAGGATGATTATACAAGTTACTAGTCTCAACCTGAGAAAAATAGAATCTCATTACATAACCAAGATCAGCTTTAGTCATTTTTTCATTGTAATGAAGATGTTTTTGTTAAGATCATGTCTTTAGAGATGTTTTTCATTTTTTGTCATTTTGTTTTGCAAACCAGCATGTATAGTAAATAAAAGAAGCTAAAATATTTATCACATATCTAACATTATGATACTTTAAGTTTGAAAACTATGATTATGTTGTTC
This sequence comes from Unio pictorum, assembly GCA_030141615.1. Classification (NCBI taxonomy): domain Eukaryota; kingdom Metazoa; phylum Mollusca; class Bivalvia; order Unionida; family Unionidae; genus Unio; species Unio pictorum. The sequence goes on from JARLTB010000065.1 coordinate 7,440,413, forward strand.
ATTTAAAGCTTATGTTTTTAAAAAAATAGAAATAAAAATGGTTACATTCATCTAGTATGTGTCTAATAAAAGTAAAGTTGCAGGAAATGAGTTTTGTTTTTAAAAACAATATTTAAGGAAGATGTGCATTTAAGCAGAATATTGTACTATAATGATCATATTTACCATGGAACACATATTTTTCCATTTATTTACTGTAGAAAAGCAAATGTTTTGTTTTAATTATTATTGATGCAATGGCTCATGGTACCCAGGTAGGGCAATTTTTTTAAAGTTATGTCAGGATACTCTATGTAAAGATTTTTATGAAAATATGACGAAATTTTAAATTACACCTAAGGGAAACTACTCTGCTTTGAAAATGCCTGTCTTGAGTCCTGAGTGTTTTACTGGAACAGTCCTGACTAGAGTTGGCTGTACAAGAGTTGTCTTTTCAAGGAAGTGTCATGGCAACTTAAATAATATAACGGCTCTATTATACCAGCAGCTAACATTTTTTCACCTCTAATGACAGTTTAGGTGGGTGTGGTATACATTAAGGACATATCACTCACATGCAATGACTGACTGGGTGTAGTATATGTCAAGGTCATATCACATCCATTGACTGTTTAGCTGTATGCAACATGTCAATGTCACACCACTCATATCCAGTGTCAGGGCATTGCATATGTCAAGGTGTGCATTTCTGTCAGCATTCAGTACTAAATAGACTTGATTACCTGCACATCTATCTGTCCTCTGAGTTTTAGATACACTTTTTTTAAATATATGCATCCATCTGTCAGCTTTGTATCACAAGGATCTAGATGGTCTTATTATTTACCACATACTTAAATTTCTATGACCCAGATGGCCTTATTATCTATCAGTAAACTATTATCACTATGACTCATGGCCTTCTATTCTATCATTAGACAAGTATTACTATGACCAAGATGGCCGTATTATCTATTGGTAGATAAGTATTACTAAAACCCAGTAGTCCTTATTCTATAGGAAGACAAGCATTACTGTGACCAAGATGGCCGTATTATCTATCAGTAAACTAGTATCACTATGCTGTAGAAGACCGTATTTGCTATCTTATCAGTAGACAGGTATTAATATGACTCATGGCTTTTTTATCTATCAGTACACTAGTATTTCTGTGACCCAGATGGCCTCATATATAGGTAGACTAGTATTTCTGTGACCCAGATGGCCTCATATATAGGTAGACTAGTATTACTATGACCCAGATGGCCTCATATATAGGTAGACTAGTATTACTGTGACCCAGATGGCCTCATTATCTATCGGTAGACTAGTATTACTGTAACCCAGATGGACTCATATATAGGTAGACTAGTATTACTGTGACCCAGATGGCCTCATTATCTATTGGTAGACTAGTATTACTGTGACCCAGATGGTCTCATTATCTATCGGTAGACTAGTATTACTGTGACCCAGATGGCCTCATTATCTATCTGTAGACTAGTATTACTGTGACCAAGATGGCCGTATTATCTATTGGTAGATAAGTATTACTAAAACCCAGTAGTCCTTATTCTATAGGAAGACAAGTATTACTGTGACCAAGATGGCCGTACTATCTATCAGTAAACTAGTATCACTATGCTGTAGAAGACCGTATTTGCTATCTTATCAGTAGACAGGTATTAATATGACTCATGGCTTTTTTATCTATCAGTACACTAGTATTTCTGTGACCCAGATGGCCTCATATATAGGTAGACTAGTATTTCTGTGACCCAGATGGCCTCATATATAGGTAGACTAGTATTACTATGACCCAGATGGCCTCATATATAGGTAGACTAGTATTACTGTGACCCAGATGGCCTCATTATCTATCGGTAGACTAGTATTACTGTAACCCAGATGGCCTCATATATAGGTAGACTAGTATTACTGTGACCCAGATGGCCTCATTATCTATTGGTAGACTAGTATTACTGTGACCCAGATGGTCTCATTATCTATCGGTAGACTAGTATTACTGTGACCCAGATGGCCTCATTTTCTATCGGTAGACTAGTATTACTATGACCCAGATGGCCTCATTATATATCGGTAAACTAGTATTACTGTGACCCAGATGGCCTCATTATCTATCGGTAGACTAGTATTACTGTGACCCAGATGGCCTCATTATCTATCTGTAGACTAGTATTACTGTGACCAAGATGGCCGTATTATCTATTGGTAGATAAGTATTACTAAAACCCAGTAGTCCTTATTCTGTAGGAAGACAAGTATTACTGTGACCAAGATGGCCTCATTTTCTATCGGTAGACTAGTATTACTGTGACCCAGATGGCCTCATTATCTATTGGTAGACTAGTATTACTGTGATCCAGATGGCCTCATTATCTATCGGTAGACTAGTTTTACTGTGACCCAGATGGCCTCATTATCTATCGGTAGACTAGTATTACTGTGACCAAGATGGCCGTATTATCTATTGGTAGATAAGTATTACTAAAACCCAGTAGTCCTTATTCTATAGGAAGACAAGTATTACTGTGACCAAGATGGCCGTACTATCTATCAGTAAACTATAGATGGCCTCATTTTCTATCGGTAGACTAGTATTACTATGACCCAGATGGCCTCATTATATATCGGTAGACTAGTATTACTGTGACCCAGATGGCCTCATTATCTATCGGTAGACTAGTATTACTGTGACCCAGATGGCCTCATTTTCTATCGGTAGACTAGTATTACTATGACCCAGATGGCCTCATTATATATCGGTAGACTAGTATTACTGTAACCCAGATGGCCTCATATATAGGTAGACTAGTATTACTGTGACCCAGATGGCCTCATTATCTATCGGTAGACTAGTATTACTGTGACCCAGATGGCCTCATTTTCTATCGGTAGACTAGTATTACTATGACCCAGATGGCCTCATTATATATCGGTAGACTAGTATTACTATGACCCAGATGGCCTCATTATCTATCGGTAGACTAGTATTACTGTGACCCAGATGGCCTCATTATCTATCGGTAGACTAGTATTACTATGACCCAGATGGCCTCATTATCTATCGGTAGACTAGTATTACTGTGACCCAAATGGCCTCATTATCTATCGGTAGATTAGTATTACTATGACCCAGATGGCCTCATTATATATCGGTAGACTAGTATTACTGTGACCCAGATGGCCTCATTATCTATCGGTAGACTAGTATTACTGTGACCCAGATGGCCTCATTATCTATCGGTAGACTAGTATTACTGTGACCCAGATGGCCTCATTATCTATCGGTAGACTAGTATTACTATGACCCAGATGGCCTCATTATATATCGGTAGACTAGTATTACTGTGACCCAGATGGCCTCATTATCTATCGGTAGACTAGTATTACTGTGACCCAGATGGCCTCATTATCTATCGGTAGACTAGTATTACTGTGACCCAGATGGCCTCATTATCTATCGGTAGACTAGTATTACTATGACCCAGATGGCCTCATTATCTATTGGTAGACTAGTATTACTGTGACCCAAATGGCCTCATTATCTATCGGTAGATTAGTATTACTATGACCCAGATGGCCTCATTATATATCGGTAGACTAGTATTACTGTGACCCAGATGGCCTCATTATCTATCGGTAGACTAGTATTACTGTGACCCAGATGGCCTCATTATCTATCGGTAGACTAGTATTACTGTGACCCAGATGGCCTCATTATCTATCGGTTGACTAGTATTACTGTGACCCAGATGGCCTCATTATCTATCGGTAGACTAGTTTTACTGTGACCCAAATGGCCTCATTATCTATCGGTAGACTAGTATTACTATGACCCAGATGGCCTCATTATCTATCGGTAGACTAGTATTACTGTGACCCAGATGGCCTCATTATCTATCGGTAGACTAGTATTACTGTGACCCAGATGGCCTCATTATCTATTGGTAGACTAGTATTACTGTGATCCAGATGGCCTCATTATCTATCGGTAGACTAGTTTTACTGTGACCCAAATGGCCTCATTATCTATCGGTAGACTAGTATTACTGTGACCCAGATGGCCTCATTATCTATCGGTAGACTAGTATTACTGTGACCCAGATGGCCTCATTATCTATCGGTAGACTAGTATTACTGTGACCCAGATGCCCCCATTATCTATCGGTAGACTAGTATCACTGATGTAGAAGACGTTATTTTTTGCCAGTAGGCTAGTACCATTATCTATTGGTAAACTAGTATCAGTATGATCTAGGTGACCTTTTTTGTTGGCATGCTAGTGTCACTATGACCCAGATGGCATTAGTATCTGTCAACAGGTTACTATGACCCAGATGGCATTAGTATCTGTCAACAGGTTACTATGACCCAGATGTCATTAGTATCTGTAACAGGTTACTATGACCCAGATGGCATTAGTATCTGTCAACAGGTTACTATGACCCAGATGTCATTAGTATCTGTAACAGGTTACTATGAACCAGATGGCAGTATCTGTCAACAGGTCACTATGACCCAGATGGCATTAGTATCTGTCAACAGGTTACTATGACCCAGATGTCATTAGTATCTGTAACAGTTT
>JARLTB010000065.1:7452500-7465000 GCA_030141615.1 Unio pictorum
GGTCCTTCCGCATCGTCTCTGTCCAGTAAGGTGCATACATTCCATTCGCCAAGTGTGAGAGACACAATCCTCAACTTCTTGTTTGTATTTTGACTTCTATTGTAGTGTCCACACCAGCCACGGTATGCTGGCGAGAGAAGTTTTGACCAGGCAATGTTAAGGGAACCTTTTCAAGCCCCTTCTTCATGACAGGGATGTGAGTAGTGCATTCCTCAAGAAAGCTACTCAGTCGCTCAAGGGGCTGCTGAAATCCACTGCTGATCCATGTCAGTGGTGAACGACCCTGTATGCAGGTGAGCGGCTATGATTGACTGACAGTGTGCCCCTACCTGTAGCTTGGTCGCTCGTATGTCGCCCCAAGACTTTAATGTTTGATGAAATGGGATAGGTGTGTGACAAGAATGACTTGCGCAGTAACTTTGTTTAAGTGAGAATGAGTTGCACAGTACCTCGAACTCACTCTTTCTCTCCCAAAACCGTCTGGATCCACTAGCAGGACAATGCTGAGACGGCCGGATATAGAGTTGAGTGCAGTGGATGACGCGGATGTCCTACGTGTCTCGTCGTGCTCGTAGAGCTCCACGGCGCTTTAGTGGGAATGGACTTTCTGCCTGTTGACCAGCTCATCTGCCCAGGCTGCCGAATTCAGTCTTCACACGCTAGGTAGACAAAGCCTAATTCACCGAGGGTTGAACTGCCCTTAGCTTGGTTTAGAGATTGGTGATGATGGTACAGAATGGGGTGACAAGTGATTGGTACTGATGAGACGGAATCGGGTGGTGAATGATTGGTGCTGACGAGTCGGAATGGGATGATCAGGGATTGGTGATGATGGTACAGAATGGGGTGACAAGTGATTGGTACTGATGGTACAGAAAGGGTTGATAAGTGATTGATATGCGTATGATATTAAACATACATACCAGAACCATACGTGTGGCATGAGTAACATTTGTTTGATAAAGTGTATACATATCAAGAGAGTGTAATAACTTAAAATGGCTTCTCAGATCTCTTATATCATAAATATGCCTCGTTGATCTCACATAATTGTAATGGGATGCAAGTAATCAATGAAGAATTGTTTATACTATGGTGCAATATTCAAACAAGTACGCCTACTAATAACGATACTGTTTTGTACTTATTTAAACAAATGTTTAAAAAGTCTTTACGGCTCATGGATCACCTCATGTACAATCATTGTATAATTATGCATGATTAAAGTATTAGATCATCCTATCAGGAGATAATCCAATTAGTAATATTTTTAAATTATTGATTGTACTAGACTGGGGCCTTTCCTGTATTCATTTGTTATGTGCAATGTTTCTTCCTAATCTCGACAAATAACAACGTTCGTTCTTCGTACACTTTATGAATTGGTGAACACCATATTCAAATTACTCCATTCGTTTCATAAATATAATAAATTACATTTAAATATCAATCTACATAAACTTAACTTACAGATATAAGAGATACATATACAACTACTATATTCCATCACTTAGCAACATCATATATTTGTATGATTTCTGCCTTTTTTGATATAATACAGGTAATTAAATATCGAATAAACTCACGATAGATAAAGAATCTAAAATTAAATATTTCAGACAACCACTGCAATCATTTAGTAGAAATATATTTAATATAAGTTTTACAACAATTAAACTTTCCAATACATTATATTAAAGAATAGTAAAGAAATATTAAAATAATCCAATGTTAGATTAACATCTTAACACTAAAATTTCTATAATGTCTAGAAATTTGTACGCAGGCGGTATCTTACCTGTAATGATACAAGTCTCCTTTGGTGGTTCGTTCTAATACCACTGCTTTATATACATGCCCAGCTCTTGTTGTTTCGCAAGAATCTCAAAGTGAGGCTTCATCGTATTTTACAGGACACCGATGGTGACTACGTAAGTCCTTATTAGTCAGTCAATTAGCTACATCAGCCTTCTTAATTAATCACGAGAGATCTCTAATATGTATTTGTACCTAACCTCCAGTACATAATTTTGCTGACCCCAGGATAATTCGTTCTGCTATTACCCCATAGTGTATAATATCTACTTAGTGCTTAATATATACTGCTGGTATCACCTAAATGAAATAATCCGTTTACGTACTGCTAACTCTCTGGATGTATCTTCTTCGATTATAAAGATAGCCAACACATGTAGTTTCAAAATGTCTAGTATGCATATCAGTTTATTTTACCGGATCACTGAAACAAACAATAAAGTAGCTATTCGTGTTTGATAATTGTTTTAGAGTCACAACCCTGTTCTTCTAACACTAATTTATTAAACAACTAACTTGATAAACCTTTCCAGTGCTGGAGAGTTTTGCTTTAGATCATAATAGCCTCATCTTTATTATAATGGTATATAGTTGTGATATATAGAATTAAATGAAATTAATCTCAATGTATTTTAGTAGAAAATGAAAACTTACTTTAATACAATTAAGATAAAATGTCAATCTTTTCACTTTTACTAAACATTCTGTCCTAATGATACCATCATTGCTCAAGGTATCTTCATAACTCCTTGTGATATCTTTTAAACGCTGATCTGAGAATAAAGTCCATTTAATCTCTCTCTTTCTCTTTCTCTCTCTCTCTCTCTCTCTCTCTCTCTCTCTCATTGCGGAATTTGTGGGTTGTTTTAAAGCTTCGATTTTCAAGATATACCATATTGGCATCTACTCTTGTGTTTCATTCAGGAGCGTGAGTAATATAATTCTTCTTTCAAGCCAAACAAAAATCATATCTTTAACTCGGCTCTCATTGGTCGTCAAGCCAAACAAAAATCATATCTTTAACTCGGCTCTCATTGGTCGTACTGCCGACATGAGCAAAACTGAATGATCCGATTTCACTCAGACTGAGATGATATTGCTACTAAGTTTTCAATGTCTATGGCTTTTCAATGGTGACCGTCATCTTATTCGATGACAATATTGCATAATTATGTCCTGATTATTCTGTATTAGTTCCCATCAGAATTCTGTACAGTGTAGATTTGAATTTTAATCCATAATAGTATAGGCAAGAGCCTTTCAAATGGTAGGTGTTAGTGCTTATATGTGCGAGAGCGCTGTAACTTGTTGTATTTAACATAAGCTTTATTTATCACATATTTACATAAACTACTCCACAACATGTATGAAATGTGCAGACCCTTTGCAGTACCAGTGGCCGTGTTATCATTTAATACATTTATCTTAGAGAGACGTTCCTGCTGTCCAGGTTGATTCATGTCAAGAATGAATTTCAGTACTTCTAGTCCCGGCACACCTGGGTTCAACCTCACGTGTACCTCATACATAAGCATGAAATGCACAGGAAACGACTAAAATCCGTTCATTTTTAATGGCAGTTCTGTTCGTCATGCAAACCAAAATTATTAAGGGGGTATACATACTTGTGCTTGTGTCTGCATGAGTAGACACTTGCTTGGATACATTTCACTTCCTGATTTGGCCGATTACCTTTACATGCATCAGTATGGTGCAATGGTTTATGATTTGTAAACATTGTAAAGTAATAGCTTCCTAAACTCGGTACAGGTACACTTGTATGTGAAGTTTAAATTTCAACAGTGGCATATCCTTAGGTGCGAAACAATGTGAATAAATAAATATGACTCTTAGCCAAGTAACGGTGTTTGCACATGAATGCTGTTGTAAGGAACAGAAACGACAAGAACTGTATTGCCAATGTATGTCTTACGATAGATATACGAAGTCCTGTACAAATACAAATTAGTAAGGCTGGGCATAAAGGGGACAGAGAAACGAAATCAAGTGAAGCGTATATTCTGATAAGTATATTTTAGATATACTTGACAATATGGAATTAAAGGTAATATACATGACTATTCTGAGAATATATGAAAACTTAATTATTTAAATGTCAAAAATGTCAGATTTGTTCATTTATTTAATCTAATCTGTATGTTGAAACCTTTTAATATATATATATATATATATATATATATATATATATATATATATATATATATATATATATATATATATATATATATGAGTAGACGAAGGTTCATAGGGTATATATGTTTATCTTTGCATGTATGTATGTATGTATGTATGTATGTATGTATGTATGTATGTATGTATGTATGTATGTATGTATGCTACCGACACATATGTGAATCAACTTTAAAATATATGCATACCTAAACAGCATTTGTATGACTTTGCTAGATGGATAACATCATCAACTCACTATGGCTAAGTTTTTTTCAAGTTTATTCTTGTTTAGTGCATAGCTGGACACACACACACACACACACACACACACACACACACACACACACACACACATATATATATATATATATATATATATATATATATATATATATATATATATATATATATATATATATATATATATATATATATATATTGTTAATATTATTAAATATATCTATTTTTAAAATGTTATTTTACAAAACATATGTGACACATATTTTGTATTATTACTCATATATGGATACTAATAAAAAAGGAAAATATTTGCAAATGAAATTGAATACAAGTTTGTAATGTTATTAGGTGTAGACTAAGTACTAACATTTGTCTATTATTCTTATATATGTCCTTGTCATTCATTGAAAACAAGCACCTTATAAATACCGTCTGAACTCGCGCATAGACGAGTCCAAGTTCAACTACAAACAAAACCCAATCTTCCGTCACATCATTCGATGGCAGATTTGGTACTTTATTGTTTCGTTACTACTGATTGTTACATTCAACTGCATCGACCCATATCTGCCACGCATTAAGCGACCGCAGATCAGAGTCTATGCGTTTGAAGTTTGTTTGCAATTCTGTTTCTTTATCCCTCAGCAAATAATACGAGTCTAAATAACCTGTTGTGTTATGCAGTGCAGGGATTGGGATAAATGTGCACACAAAGGGTGTGTTTGTCTCTGCATTTAATTTCATTCAAAGGACGAATATTTCATGTACGTTGAGGGGAGTTATAATCCCCGTTACTTTCATGATATAAAAATTAAACCTTGCTTTAAAAATATAATGAAACTCGTTCTTACGCCAAAGCAAGATTTAACCTGTTTACTGGATAAGTACTTTCAAATTTAAATCAGAGTAACTCCTTTGGGATATATATGATTTTTGTGTTTAGATCTATTCCTTTATGAAATTGACTAGTTATATTCTCTCTCTCTCTCTCTCTCTCTCTCTCTCTTCTCTCTCTCTCTCTCTCTCTCTACAAACACACACACACGCATATATACAGATAAAGTTTAACAAGATAGGACGTAATTCAAAATTTATTTTGAGTAAATATTTATTTCCTTCTTCTTCGTTCTTTATTTATGTATGCATGCTTGCATGTATATATGTATCCATTTCTTCATAAATTAACTAATTGTTTCAGTTAGTACTTAATTTAATGTAATGACCAGTTTGATATATCTGTTATGATGATTTTCTGTTATGTATGTTGTGATTAGCTTGTCATAACCTTCTTCTCATTTCTTGCTATGAGAAGGAATTACTCGTAAGTTAAGGAGCGTCAATATCCATGGTAAAAGAGAGAGAGAGAGAGAGAGAGAGAGAGAGAGAGAGAGAGAGAGAGAGAAGAAAAAATTCAGGCTCTCTTAAAAGAGTGTCGCCACGATGATAAAACAGCTACACTACATCTGAAATGATAAGGCGAAGATCTATTTCCTCGTCGATAGGAACTGACTTTTATTTAATTAAACAACACAAATATATTGACTACATTCTAGAAACACATCTAAAAACTTTATAATAAAACTTCATGCAATACATATTATATTTTCCTTTTTCAAGCTTTCCAACTTCATTTATTCGTATAACTTCTGTATTTTAGAATATTATACAAATAGTTAAGTCTCAATCAATTTCAAGATAGCCAAAAGTGTAAGATGTAATTACTATAGTTAATGTAACAATTAATTTAAAGAAATGCATTTACTTATTTTAAAATAGAATATTGATTTAGAATATATTGCTAGATAATATTCTTTCTTACTTAAAGAATACTTTATTTCAATCATTAAATCAAAACATGAAGTTGGTAGCAATTCAACCTTTACCATAAAACTTACATAAATATAATTAAATAATAATTCTTTAGAACATTTAAACATTCCGTTACAAAATATTATAAATAAAAGTATTAAGTGAACAATGTTGCTAACATAACAATGTTACTATTAAAATCTCAACATTAAAGTACTTATTCCTAAAGAAGTTACGACATATACAATTGTTTTACCTGAAATGATAAGGCGAAGATCTATTTCCTCGTCGATAGGAACTGACCTGACCCTATAATGCGCGGGCTATTTATACACATCTTGTGTCAGGGTATAGGACATCGACGAGAAAATATTTCTGCTCTTTTCAGGTAAGAGTTAGTTTCTCCCGGTCAGAACCGGCTTAATTTGACGTCATCTGACATAAGGTACAACTCAGATTTGTAGTTTATCTATATTCGTTTGGCACTAGTTAGATTCAAATATGATAATTCCTTAAATTTTCTAAACCAGGAACGTGTTAAAATATTAGGCCAGCTGCAATGTCTGTCCATCTTAGATAAGAACCATTTTGTAGCGACAACTGTCCATCATTAGATAAGAACCATTCTGTATGTACGTCAGTACGGAAGTTTGTTCTATGTTTTGCCGATAAGACTTAGGGGCTGACTGATTTTTGCTTCATAACCTATTTCCACACAATAATGTACATTCGTATAGCTAATGATTTTCTTTGCCAACTTATGCTATAAATGAATAAAACATTACTTTGATACAATTTAAAGAAAATTGTAATCTTATTAATTTTACTAAAAATTCAATCCTAACATATCTAATGTAAAATCATATCACAATAACAAGTATGGATTCGGTAGGTACCCCAATTATCAAGTTAACGCAAAACCAGTTCATTTATTTATGTCAATGATTGTATTTTTATTAAAGTTTTGCTTGACTATTACAATATGTGCAACAGTCTGTTCACGGAACACAATGCTCACGATAGTGTCTGAGAAACGGATATAAATGCAAACTTTGGACAAACGGGCCGACGTACAGACAGACAGTAATAATATTAATTGACCTTCCAACATTTATGGTCGATGTACAACTTTGGAGAATAGCAGTATAAAGTAAAATAAGATGTAATAACTTATATACATGTTAATCATGTACACAATTGTATTTAAAGAACTGGCAAGTTTGAAAACCCAATCTTTTTGGTGGTATACGACAGGACATGGATTTAAACTTGAAGACTCCAAATTTGTAAATGGTGAAATCGTATTATACTTGGATTAGTGTTGAACTATAGATATTCTGACTGAAGCATAAAATGTATGCTAAGAACATAATACAAAACATAGTGGCACAACACGACAGAAAAACTAGTAATATTTCTAAGAATAATAAATAAAAAATAAAATAACTGTTGAAGCCATAAAATATGCAGCAACTATATGCCTGATATTTTAATGATCTGTTTGTATTTTTCTTTTCAGGATATGTCTGGCTTGAGCATGCGTGGAAAGCCTACTGCGTTCTTGCATTGCAGTATTACCGGCTCGGAAGACGTAGCGGAGGCAGAATCGAGCGTGAAGCAATTTTACGTCATTAGGGATAATTTCACAACTCTTAAAGACGTCACTAATGCTATGAAAAACGCCGGTGTGAAAGATTGCGGACTTATATTCGGTAACCTTTTTTGCTTAACGAGTAGATCCATTTTCAAGACAAATGATGACTAGATTGATAGTTGTACAGAAATGATGATTTTCCGCATTTGCTATCGTTTTATTTGTCGGTTTTGTTGTTATTGCCTTGTTGTGTTTGAGGTGACAATGCTGGGAAAGGCTGATTTTTTTCATACTTTTAAGTATGCTAGAAAACGGATAGAATACTAAATCAGAAAATAGCCATGTTTAATTCTGCTGCTACATAAAACATTAAAATAAATTTTAAATTGCTCAGTTATAACTCAAAACGGGAATACCGTATTAAACATTATAAGGTATCATGTATTATACCTTTAAGATCTGCGTTTGATGTACGCGTTTGATCTGCGTTTGATGTACGCGTTTGATCTGTGTTTGATGTATTTCATTACTAATTCAGTTGCATTTTATAGTGGTTTTATAGTTTCAGTTGCTTTTATGTCCATTTTTGAATCACATGAATCGGGTGTTCGATTTGTTCCTTGTCATGTTGCAACGCATCCTCAAATTTGTGTTTCATGAAAGCATCATCTAGGTCTTCTACAAAGAAACTTGATACGCCATCCCCTTGACCTAGTTTTCTAATTATGTCCAAGAATTAGAAATGTATTATTTCGATTCTATTCTTGCCTTCTCCTTATTTTTACATAAAAATTTAAATAATTTAATCGTTCTTGTAAATATAGTTGCTATTTTATTTACTGTTGATGATTCCTTCTACTTTCAATGTCATCAAGTTTTTACTGTCCAGAGAGAGGTGTGGATTACAAGAACCTAGTCCAGTGCTGTAAGATGGTGGATAGACTGACATATCTTTATTAGTATTACTTGTCTTCTTAGTTTATAACTTTTAGTCTGAATTGTGTGTTATTTATTCAAGAACTGTATTTATATCTGTATTTATGCTAGCATTTGAGACTCATTCTTCTTTGACCATGCCAGCAAGGTTTGACATAGGCAGCGGCTTCGCTAGGGTTGGTGTCACCCAGTGTGGTAAAGTCATGGTGTCACCCCTCCAGACTTCCACCATGGATTTCTTCTTCTTAAAACAAGTCATAAAATAAGTCCACAGTATAAAAGTGGCACCCTGTGCTTGCTGGTCATGTATTTAACTATGATCGGCTATCAGCTTATGAAATCCGACTAGACCGAGCAGATGGTGTCACAAATTAGACAGATACATGTTCAATACATGTATTGAATAAATGAATGTATATAGTGTGTGACATTCATATTTAACTGATATTAGCTTTTTAATATGTATTTAGTTTACATTGCCGTAAATAATGTATATACCAGTGTAAAATAATGTGTATATACCAGTCTAAAATAATGTATATACCAGTATAAAAAAATGTCTATACCAGTCTAAAATAAATGTATATACCAGTCTAAAATAAATGTATATGCCAGACTAAAATAATGTATATACCAGACTAAAATAATGTATATACCAGACTAAAATAATGTATATACCAGTCTAAAAACAATGTATATACCAGATTAAAATAATGTATATACCAGATTAAAATAATGTATATACCAGACTAAAATAATGTATATACCAGTCTAAAAACAATGTATATACCAGATTAAAATAATGTATATACCAGTCTAAAATAATGTATATACCAGTCTAAAATAGTATCATAACATACTATATACCAGATACCTCTCTTTATAGTATACATATTATGATTGTTTGTCCTTATTCCTTAATAAACAGTCAATATAATGTCAAATCTTTAATGATGTGCAAGTACACAATATTTGTATTTTGTATTCTTCCTTTCTAACTGTATGCATCAGTTGAGATTCTCATCCGCATATTTATTGTTTGTTTCCTGTGCGTGCATATATTAAGCACAATAGATTTTGTTGCCATTTTAACTTCTTTTGAATTGTTTTTGAAGCTCAGATAGACCTACAAAAGTTGTTACTAGTTCTTTAGGCGCGCGTAGTAAATCGTTAGAATTTTCGTGTAGATGTTCTAAAATTTCAAAACCAGCTTCTAAGGTATAGCCGTATCGTTATCATCCTGGCTGTTTAGCAGGTGTCACTCATCAAATTAAGTTAGCTTTTAGTTTGCTACTTACTAGCTTATATGGGATCATTGTATATTTATTAATGTTATTTTTAAAGAGATACATTTAAAGTACTTTGTCTTGGACTCATAGTACAGTCCATCATATATAATATTTGTTTTATCGCCATCATATATAATAATGCTAATATTATTTTGGTATATTTGGTATCATGATTCTTTCCCATGAATCCCTCTCTCTCTCTCTCTCTCTCTCTCTCTCTCTCTCTCTCTCTCTCTCTCTCTCTCTCAGCCATTACAAACATGTTTAGTAGTTCTAGATCGTCATCTGTAATATCGTGGGTTCGATTCCCGGATGAGTTATACTAACGACTTACAAAAATGGTACTAACTACTGCCTCACTTGGCGCTTAGCATTAAGAGGTTAGTGTTAGGACTGGTCGGCCTGGTGTCAGGATAATGTGACTGGGTGGGACATCGTACTGCATGTCTGCTGCATGATGCCCCAGTGCTAGACATCACTACAAACTGCCTCACTGCAGACATCGATATGACTGAAGCAATTTTTACCCACGCATTCCTCTCGAACTGCATGAATTTATCTATCTTGATGTCGTAAAATTCATCTAATGTTTTCAGGTTGAAGTGTCATAACATTATGCGTGTACTGAAATGTTTCTTTTCAGCAATGTTGCATATAACGTTTCTTTCTTCTTGAAATGGTGACACGATGAATACATCAAATCTATCATTACTCGTATAAGCATGGGAATCATAATTAGATCTATTCAATCTATGGCGTCTTTTCAACTAACATCTCATCTTCCAGTCTTTAGCCTGGTTTTGAAGGGAGTGCTCACTAACATGTAGATATCATCAAATCTAAGTGTTCATCGGAGAGAAATGTTTTTGTCATAATTTTATCAAAACAATAAACCTGACAACTATGAAATCCTTCAGAAACAAACAATAAGTGTTACCCGTGTTTTGTATGTTTCAAACCTCAACTGCAGCTGCCTTGATTCCTGATAAAAAAAGATCATATACGAACAAGTGTTGTATGAAGAAGAAGACAAAGTTTACTAATATGTAGCTCAAATTAAAATTTGCATGAGTTGACTTGTAAGGAGTCCATTTAAATAGCCATGATTCCATATTTTGTTTTGTGTTATTTCTCTTCTTTCACAAATGTGACAATGATGAATGAAATAAAAGACATTTTTTTAGATCTGCATACGAGTTTAAAATTTCAGTGAATGTTCCATAACAGAACAATCCCTACCTCTGTTAATGATCGGCTTGTGCGTCTCAGCCATTGTCTAAGGGTATTTGCAAATCCTGATGGCTTTTATGGGTATATGTTTCGTGTCCGTAATGCTTGTACTTTAAGAAATGTTTCGAAATGTTAGCTTTATCCGAAGCAGACTCAACATCACAAGAAACTGCGTAGAGCACTATACGTATGTGTTGACAATTGCAATTAAGCCATCGCCACACATAATGTTGTTACCGTCGACAGATATTATATCAACCTTGTTATGGACTTTGTAGCATAACATCTTAAATTCGCTTATTTCTCAGGTATTTTGAAACGAATATAGCATTTCTTAAAATTGAGTCTTGTATTGGTTTCCGACCTGTATATGTACAGCGGAAAATGATTAACGTATCAATGTTGATCCCTTTCTTTTTCCTTAACTGTAATTAGCTTTATATATGTGTTTCTATTATTCATTGGATTCTAACAGATATGTCAATTACGCCCTCAATATACAGTATACTGATCTGTTAATTGTCATCGGAGATGAATACAATCATTTTCTATTCAAGTGTATACTGTATTTTGTACGTTTTTATCGGTCTGCATTTTGTGTTTTTATTATAGACTTGATTCATTTAGATTTCAGAATTTTTAACATTGATTCAAGCTTTGGGATTGTTCGCCAGTTTATACATTTATGGGGAAGAGTTAACATTTAATGTGACAGAATTAATCACATACATATAAAGATTTTCAATTTTGTTGAAACTTGGTTGGGATCTGTTACTCAAAATTGATTTTTTAGGTCATCGAACAGGCATTTATTACATTATCTAGTTCTGCTTTGTTCGTCAATTCTTTTAAAATAGTTGAATACTACACGTTTTTTTTCTATTCTCAACTAGCTGCAGCTGCATTAAAAAAAAATATATTTGTATTTTCTACAGAGACTTTCTTTGGAAATAAGCATATAGAATCCGATCATTTTCATTACTAAATTTAGTATTATCAACCCTTCTCAATAAACCGTATTCGCCTCCATATTTGGACACTATGACAATAAACTTTTGTCGTCCATGTTTTCAATTCATGGTATCCTAACCGTTCTATTGCATTCTGTCTTTCATTTATTTACGCACTTTGTACATAACATCCTACAGTTACTTGCTTTCTTAAATTATTTTGCTGACTTGTATTCACGACACGGCTTTCAATCATTTTGAACACATCATGCAATTCATTGTCTCAACAGAAATACAAACTATCCCTTACGATCTTGACTGGAATAATAATTTAACCTATATTTGTTTACAACTAACAATAATAATTTGTACTTTTACAAATTACCTTAACGTTTCATCATTTAGCTACAAAAAGTAAGAATGAGTGACATTCTCAAATTATTG